>OX459044.1:18835535-19033543 GCA_949775005.1 Orthosia gothica
TCATTCTTATTCTACATACCGCTGCTGTCTCATTGAAACATAATTGGTTGGTTTTACAACGCAGTCATTATTAAAAGACAAAAATATGGCAGATCATTTATTTAGAGTACTCATTCCAATACTCACAAACGATAATCATATAAAAATGATAAATAAATAGATGCAGGCAAGCTATGGCAATCTATGGTATAAATAATTTGTGTGACACTTCCCTGCAACATTTATAAATTTAGAAAACTTAAAACAATACTGTGCCTACCATCAAAGTACTATAATTACTAATGGCAGTAAATAAAAATTGATCTTGTATAAATAATGTTTGCTTATAAATAAAAAAAATATAACAAAAACATTCTCACAATGTAAATGAGTCTTATATTGGTGTCACACATTAGTCAAGCCTAACATTAGCACCATTTTTATCTTACAAATAATTTTTTTGTGACTTCCCTGAGAATTTCTTATAAAAGTTAAAAATACCTAATGCTAATGTATAAATAGAGTGTTGTAAACATATAAAATGATTTCTCTGATTTGAGCCAAAAGGTTACTAAACATTAGGAAGGAGTTTTATGGTATGAAAGTTAATGGCATTTTTGGTTTGAACATTGCACATAATAATATTTTAATATAGAACTGTTTTATAGACTAAATTATTCCACAAAAATTGTTTGCTCAACATTGACCTTGGTTTAGGGCGATTTCTGAGAGGTAGGTCAATGTAGGGAAATAATCTTTGTGCGCCATTACGTCGCCGCTGGAGCCTCGGGCCGTGTTAGTACTGAGAGCGGTGACCGCGCGCCATCTTAGCTACCCTCCTTGACTGATGACGTGGATGACATGTCCTATGATACGACTTCTGCGACCTGCGTCTGAGTAAAAATCATTTCAGTTTCTATAAATATGTCTATTCAACAAAACATGTAAGCATGGTGGGCGTTAGGCATCGACCCAATGGCTAACTGGAGGTTTGCCAAGTGCCAGTGTGCTCGGGGGATTGGAAAGCCTGGATGTTTTTTAAATAGTTTATTTGATAATTTCGTAGTTAAGTCTAGAAATAAATTAGGAGTGCACATTTGTCGTGTTGTACCTAAAGGTCGGTTTCGCCATAGAGTGCGGTGGAGAAGGCCATGTAGTCGAGGGCTCCGGCGGGGGCGCCCGGCCCGCGGAACGGCGGCATGCGCGCCACGCAGTACTCCGCCTGGTCGGGCGGCAGCTCGCGTCTCAGCTCGTCTGCCGTGATGTAGGGCTGAGGAACACAAAATAACGTTATTATCATCATAATCTGCCTAGCCTTTTCTCATCTAGGTACGTTAGGATCGGTGTCCGTCTAATTTTAAAATGGTGCGACCGCTACGTTACTGGGTAACTCGATACTCCTTGGTAAGACTTTCGATTTTCTTACTACCCATAAAGATCACAAAGTTAGATTGGTAAAATGACAGATACCATAATAACCAATGAGTAAACATGCCTGCCGAGGCATGGAGCTTATGTCATGAAGGGTCTGGTCTCTCATCCACGGACAGGCCTCGGCAAGAATAGCGTAACCTTCGATCAACACGTGCGGTTGTTATTCTTTAGTATCGTCTTCAATTATATATATTCTAAAATTATAAGATTTGAGGAAATATTGTTACCTTGTCGCCGGCTAAGATCCTAAAGCTGTCGATGACTTGTTCAGCGGTGTCTGTGTCTGTGGATTCCCTTGTCATGAAGTCCAAGAACGCATCGAACGACACGTAACCTGTGAAACGATAATTTTGTTTGATTATTGGATCTCGCAGACCAACGAAAAAGAGCCAAAGAACAGGCTTTTTTGGTGTTTGAACAATTTTGCTTTTATCAATCTTTGGGGTTTGTTAGAAATAAGTTCACCTGTGTTGTTGGGGTCGACAACAGCGAGAATGCGCTGGAAGTCGAGTTCTCCTTGTCTGTCCTTGCCGATGCTGTATCCGAGAGACACCAGGCACGATTTGTATTCTTCGGGTGCTAGGCGGCCTGTGAACGAAAACAAAATGTCATACTTCCAAATTCAAAAAAGTGTATGAAAAGGTGAACCAATTCTGGTGTCCCGGAGTGGACGTTTCTTAGCTGAATGAAGATGATTTAAAAAATGGGCTAGTATCTATAGTCGTTTTTATTTACCTGTGCGGTTTTTGTCGAAGTGGTTGAAGGAAGCACGGAACTCGGTGAGCTGTTCCTGGGTGATGCCCTTCGAGTCGCGGGTCAGGATCTGGTTCTCGACTTCGTTGATAGTGCGGTTGATGGAAGTCAGGAGTTGTTCCCAGCCGACGCGCAGAGTTTCCATTGTGTATTGCGAATACCTGCAAAATGCATTCGATCGTCATTAACTGGACTCCAAGTGTCCTAGTGAGTTTTACCTAGATTTTCTTCTAGTTTTAATATTACCTATTCTTTTTGCAAAAAAGCAAACTTATATGATACTCTAGCAAATCCAAAAAGGAGTTTTTATTGACTTGGTGTTCTAAAAAACAGGGCAAGTTGATTCTACATGCAACGGTCCCAGTGAATTATTTAGATTCTTTTAGAAGTCGCAATTCATTTAGACTTGCCTGTTCTCGAAGATCATGCCTTCCTGCACTGCTTGGTGGATGCGCTCCAGTTCCTCGATATGTGGCTTGTATGCGTACACTCCGGCTTCGTACTCCTTGAGGCGACGCAGTTGGTCTTCCAAAGAGCCCTGATAAAGCAAATATTTTATGTTAATAAAGTATTTGTTTGAAAATTGGAATAAAATCCCGAAAAATCTCCATGTTCCATCTGTGTAAAACTGACGGTCTGAGTGCAAGCAATTGTTTTCTTACAAAATTTTACCCTCATTTTGCAAACTTTTGTTACCGAATGCAGGTAGTATTTGTTATGTTATATTCCTAGGTTCGCTCCGAATTATTTGACCTTGCATTTTAGTTATCAAATCGGATTTGAAGGATTTATTTAGATTAGATAGACTCATCCATTCATAGAAATATGGTTATCTCTATTTCCGACTATACAACTAGATAGCAGTCGTGTGTCGACCAGTCGATATTGATTACCTTAATACATAATTATTAATGTTTGGTCTTTACCTGCAGACCCATTCCGATGGCGGTGACGGCATCCATTTGCCTTTCGATCCAGGGTCCAACAGCGTTGGCCTTCTCGGCGAACTGGCGCCTGAGGGTCTCGTTGTTCTGTTGCTTGCGCAGTTCGGCGGCAAGAGTGTTGTCGCGCTGGGGAACCAGCTGCCTCACGTCTGACCACTTGCGGTTCAGCTCCTGAGGATCAGAGATAAATTGGTTAAGGTTTATCAGGACTTCGCGTTTGGAGGTAGGGTCTTTGTAGAGTTCGTAAGTCTGTAGGCTAGCGGATTTATTTGCTATACCTGGCGACGTTTCTCAGAAGGTTTTTCAAAAAAATTACATGACTCATCTGCAAAGCTTGGCTCTTGTAGGGCCTTGCCATTATCATGAATAGTCTTCTCTTCTGATATTTGCATAACAAGATGATTGGGTGATGTCCAGGATAACTGTTTCGTAGCTAAGACAAAACTTCCGCCATTTTACGTTTTAGTTAGGTGATAAAAACTTACGTGAGCAGTAAGAGTAGTGTAGGGGTTCTCCAAACCACCAGGGATCTGGTGCTGTTTCACGATGGACTCAACCTGGTGCACCAGGTTGACTATCGCCTGAAATGAGAGTTTATAACGTGATTAGAATTGGTCTCAATATCGCTGCTGTCTAACTTCTAATGCTGATTTTTTTAAATATTTCGATCTTGGTTCTCAATACTTCGAGCTCGTCATGGCAGAACATGCTGCTATTGGAAATAATTTGTATAAATGGAAAACGTTACCTGATATTCCTTGTCAGCCTCTCCGAGAGTGGCCTTGAAGCGAGCGTGTGCGTCCATAAGTCCGGAGATCTCTTCGATGGTGTGGACGATGAACATGTCCACGAGATCCTCCCGGGTTCCATCCAACCTGGATAGGAAATGAGAAGAATCAACAAGATGGTACATATTAACTCAAAATACATCATAACTGATGTAATGTGGAAAGATAATGGCTAATGGAGACGACACCAAATCAATTGGAGTGATGGCAAGAGAATGATGATGATTCATCATCAGCTTTATAATGTTCCCACTGCTGGGACACAAGCATCCTCTCTGTGAGAGAGGTGGGCTTTAATCCACCACGCGGGCCCAGTGCGGGTTGGTGAATGTCACATGTCTTCGAATTGGTTCTAGGACATTTAGATACATTTCTAGACGTTTCCTCACGATGTTTTCCTTCACCGTTTTAAGAGCAGTAGAGATGAATTTATTTACACAAAGTAAAGCGCCTGCCTAGTTTCGAACTCACGACCTACGTAAGTCGGGGCCGTTACCACTGGGCCACCACTGCTGATGATGTTAACTGATGCCATATAAAAATACTTTTGATTCTTGTGGACGGTCTGTCAGATCTAAGTTGCGGCATTGTGCTTATGGAAGTATGCGGAACAGGTAACAAGCGCAATCCACATTCAAAAGGGAGGATTCGCCATTCAGACGGATGTAGACAGGTACGCAACTCCCGATGGTTGTTGTCGCGCTGTTGCTTGTGACATGCTACCAGTCAGTAGTATAGGTACATACCAGTTGTTGAAAGGCGCAGCGCGCTTGGCGAACTCGAGATGCAGCAGGTCGATCTGCTCGAGCACGCGCTCGGCGTCGTCCAGCGCGTGGCGCCGGCGCTGCGTGTGCGCGCCCAGGCGGTCCCACTGCGAGCAGATGCGCTGGCAGCGAGCGTTCACACTCGCCACGTCGTGGTACTCCAGGGTGCTGCGGGGAGGAGTTAGTCATTGTACGAGTGTCGAGTAGTACTACTACACTGTGCCAGTGATAGGCAGTGCCAACCTATCTGATAAGATAGTGTAACTGTTACTGCTTGTTTTGCCGTACTTATACAAATGTCTCACTTACGCCACCTTGGTTTATTTTACTAAGTCCCGAGTAAATTGCCCCGTGTTGTTACCCCCATTAGGTATGACATATTTTAATTTAACCTCGTGTTAGCTCTAACACTGAGTTAAGTTTTTGGCGCAAGTTGGCCTTAGAGTATTGTTTCTTTATTCATTCAGAAGACACAATTTGCCTTGTTACTGTTGCGTATCCTTGATCAACGGATATTATAAGGTATGATTGTTTTTGCATAACGTTTATTCCATGGTTCTTAAAGCAATATGAATGTTTCTTACTTGAGTTCCTGGGCAATAGCAGCGATCTGCTCGACGCGGTCCTGGTGGGCGGCGAGGTCTGACTCGAAGGCCTCGTGCTTCTTCTTCAGAGCCTTGATGTCGTACAGCTTGCATTGACGGAAGTCCTGAGATTGCAGCATCTCCTCCTTGCCTGGAAATTCGAAGTTTATTTGTTTTTTACATTGTGTTTTAATAAGATTCTTCTGACTGATGGTTTTATGTCATAAGATTTCGGATAAAAACTATGGGAAAATTTCATCTCTTGGGTATTTGTGTGAATTCTTGAGGGACATAAGATTATATAACAATTTCTTCTATGTTGTTTGCTACACATTAATATTACAGCGCGTAGCGATTCTTGAGAGAATGATCGCTAAGTATTAGCAACATAAATACTATCTGATGAATAATGTTTGTACCCACCTCTGGTCCAGTCTTCGTGGATGTCGGCTTTGTGCTTGAACTTCTGGGCCAGGTACTCAAGACGCTCAAGGCGCATCATCTCGCTCAACAGCCATTCTTCGAAGGCCTTCTCGGAGATCTCCAGGCCCTTCCAAGCTCCGGCGATGTCCTAGAAGTATAAACAGTGCCGATAAGATTTTGCTCGTTGTTCCAAAGAAGCCCTTGGTCTCTTTGATGCAATTTGGTATGAAGAGTGTGGCTGAAAGTAGTCGTGATCTTTCAATACGAAATATTAATGGGATTATAAGGAGAAGGGTGAAAGGTGTTGAGACCAAACATTGTGGCGTTTTGAAGATTTCCATTGCATTGGAATGTTTTTTTTCGAGTCTTGGTTTTCTACAATCGATATATTAGGCTCGTTGGCGCTACCCTGGGTTATCTTATATCTCCGAGTATGTAGCCAACCCCGTGTTATTTATGGCAACTAACTCTGAGTTAAGTTTTTCACGCAAGTGGGCCTTACAGTAATAGTGACTTGGATGATGGTGATACTTACAGAGACCATCTTGCCTTCGGTGGGCATGTACGCGGGGCGGTTGCTCAGACGGAGCTTGGTCTGCAGAGTGTTGAAGTTTGTCTCCAACTTGGCCTTCTGTTCTACACGTGGCGGCTTGTGCTTACGCCTGAAAAATTTATATATTCAACATTTGTGATTGCAGATGAGATAGGGGATCGGTAGGCACATAAGGGTCATCGCCAATATCGACCATGTACCGATTAAAATATATTTCATCGTTCGATTTATGTCAATAGCCTTAAAAAAACATTGGATTTTATTTATCATAGCTGGCGAAGTGTGGCTTGTCTCGGCACAATCCTTTGGGAAATATGGCATACCGCGTGATGTTGTAATCGATCTAAATAAATTAGGGCAGCTTATCGCCTGTTCGAGGATTTATTTGTTTGGCATTTTATCCTACAGGAAACGCAAACTTTGTTATTTAGATAACCGGGATTCAAACATTAGGTACGTTGTTATCATTGGGCTAATGCATTATAATTCAACATGTATCAAAGCTAATAAAATGGTTTGAGTACCTACTAATTCCTAAACGATATTTACCTGTAAGTACGGTAGTCTTCCAGTTTTTTCTGGCAACCGGCAAGAGAGTTGTCGGTTTGGCGGCTGTTCAGCCAAGGCATGGTACGCCTGATCCAGTCCAGCAGCTATAAAATTTAATACCGTTAGCCATATTTATTACAGCATAAATATTATAAGTAGTTACCCAACAGCGCGAGAATTCAGCTGAAGTATACGAGTAGAAAGAGTTGTCGCATCAGATATTTTATGGTGCTGTTGCTAAGGAGCTTCCGATGGCTGCATATTTTAGCTTTTCAATCATTCTTCCATGAATGCGACACCTCTTTATAACTTCTTGAATATGTTTTATTGAACTGTCGTCAAGTAGGCGGATCCTACTTGTCACTCCTCCATCTAAGCTTTTCGCTTTCACTATGTATTTATCGATATAATCATGTATGTTTTTTAGCAAAAATCTGTCGCGCTGTTGTGGGTTTGGTCGGATACTTACGTCACTGGCAAGACGCTCATACTCTTCCATGAGGCGTTCGTTCTCCTGGTTGACTTTGAGAACTTTGCAAATGCGGTTCGCGGCCGTCTCAGCCTGTGGATTGTACATTACATATTGTTTTACATTTAGGAAACATCCTTGTCGATGAAACTAGGTATCACTAGTTTAATGACAAGCTATTAATTTATTTATATGATGTACATTAAAAAAAAGCTTCAACACACGGAGCAGAAGCAGTTTCAAAATATCTTTTTCGCCCCAATTTCAAATCAACTTAATTTTTATATAGTTATTACGATTTGGTTCAAAAAACTGCAATACTTGCATTCATTAGTAGGTTCAGATGATACAAACCTTTTGTGCGCCAGAGAAGCAATGGTAGTATGAAGAGACGTATGTCATGACCGCACGCTCGTCCGGCATCGCTGTGTTCTGCAGATCTGACAAGCGGCACGCAAGCGACACGGTGTTAGTTCTCATGCGATGTATCATGAATTATTCCCTAGTAGAATGCTTGTGTTTTATCTTATGGAAAACAACGTCGTTAACCGTAACTTCCTCGTTTACTTGGGTATTCAAGGTTTTGAAGGTCTATTAAGTAATGCTCTGAATGGAATTTAGCGTTTGAATTTGTTTTTGGTCAAACAATACGCTTAAAAACTTAGCATTATAACAACCCGCATTGTCTTATCACGTTTAATTATAGTACTTGAAACAGGAAATTAATTAATGTAGTGCTAATTGACAGCGTCCCACTGAACATCTAGATAATAAAGTAAATGTATTATTTCAAAAAACTGCGAGTTACGAGAGCGATTAATTTAGAACACAAGCATTCTTTCGTTTGATATCAATAAAATACTATATGAGTTAACAACATAAAGCTTATTTTTATAAAAACGTTTGTAGCACATTTCATAATTATTTAGGTACGGGGTTTGTTGCTTGGAATCGGATAGTAATATTGTTATATTTCGGTAAATATTCTTACACATCATAAAATATATTTTGGAGAGTTGGCATTTCTGGAACACGTTTTTGGCATAGGATATTCAACCTCGGAAGATCTTTCTACAATTACTCGGTACATCATAAAAGAGTCATCGTCTGAAGATGATTTATGATTGCCAAGGACTGAAGGGATTGGACCGAAAATGTGAACGTATCGTCAAATTTTTCCATGTCCTATCCGAGATAATGTTAGAACTAGTCTGTGAAACTCTTCCGAGGTCTTTGGTATTAGTTTATCAACACTGACAGTTGGAGCTTCTTTAACATAAAGCGAGGCACTCATCATGCTATAAGTTACACACAAAGGCCTGGCGTTAGGGTTCGGGTATCAAACGTGGAAATGGCGGTAACGGCGGCCATTTTACATTTTGTTTAGTACCTGTTGCGCGCCTTGGAAGGCGTGGTAGTAACACGACACATAGGTCATAATGGCGCGCTCGTCCGGCTTTGGTGTGTTTATTAAGTCTGCAATATCCAGTTACAATTTATATGTGTTGTCCATTTTTTGATGATCATTGAGAAAATACTGAAATGCGGCAATTCAGCAGTAAAATGTCACGTATGGTCTCATATCTCATATTGAGAAATGAAGACAGGAATGGTCCCAGAGCTTTATGGCTCTTGTCAGTGCGTTGTATAATTCTTGAGCGAAAAGCATATATAGCGTGTCTTACCGTCGGGGTCCAACATGCGGGGGATGTCGAGATACTTCTCGGCCACATCGAAAGCCGTGTTTAAGTTCTCTAGAGGATTGTCCTTGGACAATTTGCTGTAGTCGATGAGGTCGGGCCTGTGTCTGTGGATCAGGGCACAGAAAGCCAGACCGTCCTTGAACGACAGGTGGAAGTTCTGGACATTGACGTTCTTGTATGGGGCTGTCTTGCGTTGGCACCAAAGCAGCAGACCTTCCTGTAGAGCGAAAATAAAAATTCAATTGATGAACACAATGACACAAAGGAAGTCGGTAGCGTTATCAGAATAAAATTAGTGCTGTAAAATTGCATCCTTATTTATCGATAAAAACCAAGTTTGTAAATTGAATAGTAGATGTGAAAAGATGTATTGCGAATTACATTTATATTCGCATTATTACTGTCGATGACTAATGCATATTACACAAATATGCTGTTATAGGTTTATTGAATCGATTGTATATGGTCGTAATATGTATTGTAGGCTTACCTTGGCGGTCATTTCTTCCACTGAGATGTCCTGGATGGCGAATCGCAAGATAATGGTCCAGATCATACCCAGGGTCATCTTAAGGTTGCCATCGACGATTTCTTCGGCACCAATAGACACCAACTTTACGCCTGAAAACAGAAGTCAGTTACAGTCGTATTTTAAATCCGATAAAAGTACTATTATTATATTTGTATCTTTATATCTACGATACTGCTTCCATACTAGTTATGTTAGGTTTGTAAACAGTCTAGTCTTCCTTATAATTGTATGGTATGTAGGTATTTTCTAAGTATTACCTGTTAGCGTCATACATACCATTGAACCATATTTGGATGTTATAAAAATAATAATTATGTTTGCTTTTATTGAATCGTGAATGAGTATTTGTATTGTGGTTACTAGTCATATATTGCACATGAATTCCATAGATATATTACTCCTGGTAACAATATTGTATTCTTTGAAAATTCTGTGGTCAAAACAGCCGGTTCTTGTAATTCGTCACTGACCCGAGTTCTGCACTGCTCGGTCCAGTAGGTCTTTCTTAGTATTGACTGGATGTTTAATGAAAAAAGAATCTTTGCTCGTTAGCTAGTGGGTACAGTTTTGTTAATGACTATTTTAACGGTAACTAGCATGGAATCACGTCGAAACTGTCTACTTAAACAGTTTTATGTCCTTCTGAATCATGAAATACCGAAGTTTTTGTTATTCAAGCGTTATTTTGATAACTGTATATATTTTTTTCGGCTTTTGTTTCGACAAGATGCTCTCAGTTCTCTTTTGTGAATGGCCTGTCTGGTTTCTGGTGAAATTCTAAAAACGTAGTAGTAGTCCACTACGCATTCTTGATTTCTTCAAAGTTTTTACTTTACGAATCTATACATTTTGTATTTCATATCAGTATCTACCGATACCTACTGCTTGCATCAAGTTTAGCAATAAAATACGATCATTGTATTGAAAACTGCAATGAGTGTAGGAGTAATAGCGACGGGTTCTGAGCAAATCGCCTACGAAACACTGGTATTGCTCAATTAGTTTACTTGAATTGCCCATTACAACTATGCTATATAAGCCAAATATGACTATGAAATTTTAGCCTAAATGGCAAAATGCACAATGTCTTGTTTGTAATCGTTTTGTTATCTAATTTAGAAGCAATGAGGGACGTACCCTCAATAAAGATTAGGCATTGAGAAGACACATTCAGTAGACGGCCACTCAAAGACATTAATTGTGGACTAAGTAAAAGCAATATAAAGACGATTTATCATTCGATCGAGGAAGTGATAGCTACGAAAACACTATTAAGTACACTGACCCTTAGAAACGAACTGCAGTGGCCAATCTGGAAATCCTTAAACCGATGCGGACCCAGGTTGGCCGCTGTAGAAACTATCTGGTCAAATGGAGTATCATATACCCAATGTGGGGCCCCATCGCAAGATATGGCCCACCTACTTGTCTGCCCTTATGCCCGAACAACTGCACCTTACGGGCTTTGAATGTAGCGAATGACAGAGCTGTCCGATTAGCTATATACTGGTCGGACAAAATATGAATGATTGTGACTATAGTTTAGACACAAAAGAAGAAGAAAACTATAATTTAGAATTGTAAACCACTAAAATATCGATTTTGTACAGAAAATATTCCATGTATGTGTGAAGTTGTAAACTAATCTAGGCCATATGCTAGATTAACATAAGATTTTGAAGAACTATAGATAATATTTACCTTTAGAGGCAATAAAGTCCAAAGCCTTGTTGACGTTAGCGATCTTGTGGAAACGCATTTTGCCGCGGTCGGGCTTGGGTAGGGTCTCGCCGGAGATGACCTCCAGCAGTAACATGAGCTTCAACCCATTGCGGAAGTCCTCCTCGATGTTCTCGATACCAGTACCGGCCTTCCTAAGGTGGCTGTTGCACCAGGCTGTGAAGGTCTGAAAGCGAAAGTAAGAATTGTTTGAGCGTACTGTTTACATAGCAGGAAAGGTGACAGACTCATGTTTCGTAACACCTAGCCAATGTTTGTTCATAGAATTACTTGCGATTTGTAAGCTATGCATTCAAATTGCGTGTTCAGCATTTTGGTGAAGTGTGCGTGCGTAACAAATAACAAAATTGTAAGTGTTGAAAACATTGATACGATTACAATTTACATTTTAATTTGCTCCACAAAAGTAATCGGAAATACGACATTGGACGTATACAAGTGCCGTTAATCAATACTGCAGTTGCATCAGGTAGGGGAGCGGGCGGCCGAGGGGTCGGACCCTCTCTCACTGCCAAATTCGCAGGCGGTTATTAGCACCCGACACAGTGGGTTTGCAGTTTCGACTCAAAATTGTGGAAACTGGAATGTCTGTTGTGTCTGTTAAATATGAATATTGTCTGCGATTGTACAAAGAGTATTTTAGAATAAATTACAACTTTGATGATTAAAGTCCTTTAGTATTCCATGCCCACCGCTTTGTTCGTTCAAGGAATAATGTTAAACACAAAAGAGTTTTAAAATTCCTTTGTTTTTTTTTTAAACCAATCCGGCGTGTATTTAAACGGATGTAGATATGAATGTATATTTTTAGCTATTCAAATACCATTAGATAGCAATAACCCACATAATGGGCCACGAAGTCGTCACCGTTAGCTCGATTATATCATTAGCCGAGTATCGAAAGCCGGGCCGGCCGAATAAAGAGCTAATTCTATTGTAATGGACATTGAACAAGATCTGAAAGGCAGTATAGTTCACGAGCGGCGCTCCTATGCAAACTCACAAACTCGATTGGTTCCGGAGGTGGCGTCAAGGTCGGAACTGATAAATAGAATTCAATACATTCAACAGACTGCGTGACCGTGCTGGACTAAAGCTGAAGTTGACAATTATTTCAAAGAATAGCACTTCAATTGAACAGCCTTACGTCATCATTCTGTTAATTACAACACAAGTAGGTTAGCTATTAGTCTCATCCTAATTAGGTCTTACGAAGAAATAGAAAATCATGATATTATAGACGATTGCATAGATACCTGACAGATAAGTCGATGAAGTAGATAGCTATGCTATTGTTAACCAGTTCACAGACAAGGTAGGTAGACATAAACAAAGGCATGTGAGACATGAGCAAAAAATTCTACCTGCAAGCACATTTGAATTCAAAGGTTCGCGTTACAGAAATTTGATTCTTTCGTCGATGCTTTAAACAGTATTTTGCTATAGAAAACGTGTGACATAGAATTATTAAGCACCTATATCCATAGATACAATGTGAGGTTAGCGAAGATGCCTTTACTGCGGAACATTAAAAGTGACCGAACTGCATTCTGAGTTCGTAATGTATGAATCATCTTTGGAACTCGCCTCTTGGCACAGGACAGAAAATAATAATAATCTACCTTCCATTACCACATGACCTACAAGATGCAGGTGAAGGTATAAGTCGCCTAGCTACCATATGCCGTAAATTAACAGCGCAGTTAACGGCGAATGGGAGCGCACGTCGTAAAGACGATTCATTTATTATGGTTTATGTGATATTTCGTAAAAAAAGAAAGTTTTGAATCATTGATAGCGATGATTTATCGGGGAAAATGTTCGACAGCATCCGATATATGCGCGAAAGGTCGGGTAATGGGTACAGCCATTATGGTGCATTAAGTAGATTGTTATCTTCCGTGTAAGTACTTGCGTTTACTTAAATACCCATCAATGAAAACGCTGCCGCTGATTGAACCCGAAGTAGTTTATAGACACACATTGTGACATTGGTTAAATTAGATTGGTCTTGAAATATGAAGGAATTCTGTACTGTACCTCAGGCACCTTGGACTAGGTGGAATTTAAAATATGATTTAGTAAAGACGTTGTCACGTAAATACGACACGCGACCTCGCGTAAACGGGAATACCAGCGTCCCTGAGACAAAACACACATCGTGACCCAGAATATGAAAATAATCCCGCGTCACCTTGCAACTGCCATCACGGCCACCGTCGATCTAAAATAAGGCACGCAGGTGTAGACAGCGGACTATTCGAGATGTGTAGAATGTGAACTAGACTGAAGATGCGCTGTCATTGAAGCGTTTAAATATTGTTGTCAACGTGCTAATGGACGAGGTATGAAAGGTATGTCACTTGCACGAAAGTCAGCAGAAACTGTCACTGAAAATTTGAGGCTAGCTAAAACTAACGCGGTCAAACATATTTTGTACAAATCCTCAGAAACTCAACAATTTATTCGTCCATCGCCAAATTCTATAGATAAATTCTCCAGAAACCAGTATACGCACTTCTAAAAATTAGGATAAACTTTAAAAGGTTGTTTCAAGGTAAACATGGCAAGGTAATAACGGCAGCTGTTATGAGCCACCATTCAAATAGACAAACGACTCGCCTTGGGAGCTAGATGTTTCACTTTCCTTGATCCTTACAATCGAGAGTGAGAAATAACTGTATCAAATGACCGATGACTTCGAAAAACTGACAATCTGAAACGACCAATGACTTTGAAAAGGAACACATCACGAAACTGATATGCGAGCTACGCAAGGAAGTTATTGAGCTCATTGAAAACGTTTCAAACAATCACTTTGTTGACACTGATCTTTAAGGTCGTTTAAATGATAGTCTAATTTCGTTAATTAAGAAGTATAAATGTGGTTGAGCATACCGCGGGACATGATTTACGCAAACATGTTCTACAATAGTTTTGCCAAGAAACTTTAAACCTGTACAAATGTTACGTTGATGAGGTAGGATGAGCGCAGCTGTATCCAGTTCTTACAGCTATTTCTGGAGCCCGCAAGCCAATAACTTTTTGTTGAAAGCGTGCTTTGGCTAATGACGCTTGTGTGTAATAATGCCCTCTATTTGTCTTTAGTAAATAACAAATCTGTCAACTGGTTATGGTTTATGCATAATTCATTCGGAGTGCCAAACTGCATTTATATGAGCAATTAGGTGTCAGGTAAACTGGCGCTGGCATGATGTAGGGCTTAAATCTTTGAAAGGAATGTTCATTCATCATTAGATGAGGCGACTGTCTCATTTTTCGCTTCAATGCGTTTGAAGATTTAGTGCTTAGATCCGCTGCTATAAATTGTTAAGATCGGCTTAGGGTTATTGATGTCAGATGTCTGAAGGGTTCTTCTCAATGTCTGAATTGTGTGATCGATGGCAAAATGTTGTGGCAAGTCTCACAGATGGTCAAAGGTTAAGCATTTATGTTTTCCATCAGACTTGTCCAACAAATTCCGAAGCGTTATATGATACAAAGTTAGGTAATCATAAAGCATATATGAAAGTGAATATTAAACGATACCCGTGTTGTTTGGAAAGGCGCCGATGTTTCTAGTTTCGGGCAATCACTTATCTTCTATAAATATTCAATTAATAAAAATGAACAGATCAAGGAAAGCTCGACATGTTCGTTGAATTATTTAAAAGAGAAACGACACGAATAAATTATGTTTACTACGAATAGTTCGGAACTTTTGGAATATTTTTAAATTATTAATTATTTTTTTATTGATTCTCATTATTCATCCATTGTTGAACCTCACAGTTATGTAACTAAAGTGAACATAACATTATATTTTTTATTGCCCAATAAATTAGTCTTATTATGACATTAAAAATTTAAGTAAAAGCTAAGCTATTAAAATCCTTCTATTTTCGTTATTTCTACTTTTATCGCTTTAATAAAGTCACTGGAAATTCGAAGTCCGAAGCGAATAAAGATTTTCTTACAATAATTATAATGGTCTTTTGAAAGACAATTTTATTCTCATCAGCATGACAGAAATTAATGTTATTAACTTTATTATGTTCATTACCAACACCTTGCTTCATTAATTGTTTATAGTGGGCAGGTTTCAAGTTAAGCAGTCTGGAATGGACATTTTATAAATGTTAATAAATTAACTTTTGAATGTCAGGTATTTTATTAGGTCTTAAAACTTTGTTTAGTCTTTAATGTGGATCTTTAAATATATGATTTTGAAAGACCAATAAGGTGTCTTCCTTATGGTATAAATCGTCCATGAGTATCTCCACAGGCTCAGAGGATTTCATACATAAGGCCGTAAGTATTAATACTATTGAAGTGCATTACAGACTTTCACTGTGTAGATCATAAATGCAGTTCAAGGTGCAACACAGTCGTGCGCTGCAACTGCACTCTTAGCTAAGATGGCGACCGGTGAGAGGTTATGCTCGTGTCAAATGGTATTAAGGTCTCGATCTTTCTTAATGTGGAGGTTTTTATATTGATATATGTGAAGTTTAACTATTTCATTTTTTGGTAACTTCGTCTGCGTTTGGCATTTAGAGTGTTCTTTTCAAACTTCTACGCCTCATTTGATCAGTTTTGGGATTATCTTTTTCTTTAAGTACCTATATATACCCATGTTCTTTGTCATGGTTAAGCGAACAAAGCAACCACCATCAATTATTATTATGATATTATTATTAATAATTTTTCGTTTCTTCGTACTAATAATATAATAACAGTAATATAAAAAGCTCAATGCTTTTGCTTCCAATCAGAAATAAAATTATATATATTTTCTGCGCAATAAACGGAAAATATGACATTATATTTAGAATAGTATCATCTTTTTAGGCTTCCGTACCCAAAGGGTAAAAACCTGACACTATTACTAAGACTCCGCGGTCCGTCTGTCTGTCTGTCTGTCTGTAACCAGGCTGTATCTCATGAACCGTGATAGCTAGACAGTTGAAATTTTTACAGATGTTGTATATCTGTTGTCGCTATAACAACAAATACTAAAAACAGAATGAAATAAATATTTAAGTGGGGCTCCCATACAGAAAACGTTTTTTTTTGCCTTTTTTGCGATAATGGTGCGGAACCCTTCGTGCGCGAGTTGGCCGGTTTTTTTTTCATCTTTATTTAAAGAGTTTCTTCGCTAATGCGAATATGATACATAATAAAATACAGTATTTATAATTGACTTACGCAACAATAAAACTAGGTTCTGGGTCTGTTCTTCAAGGCGAAGCTAACCATGTTTATTGCTTGTCGAATTTTGTTAGATAAAGGTATGGATAAATTTATGTTGTGGACACCAATTTGTGATCGCCCTTGTCCCAATTTATATGCGGTCGGCGCAGCATATTTTCTTCTTCCAATCATCTCTAGTCGCCGACATCTTAATATTCACCTCTATTCTCTCAATTAAATTTACCACACATTTTTTTTCATTTTCTATAGTTTCTTTGATCTTCAACTAGCTTTCTGCAACTAGCTTCATCTTTTGCTTGTCAATTTAAAAGTACCTTTAAATGGTTTCATTGAAATAAATGATTTGAGTTCCTTTATCCTATAATCTATAAGCATCCTCATTCAATCCTTTTCTCACGACATGTTCGTTATTCTTCCGCATCAGATGTCCATATCGTGAATTCGTGACAACCGATTTCCACACAACTTTTCATTTAACGGTTTGGGCATCACTTTCATATTTCCTTTCACATACTCATTTTTTCTCTCATCTATCTAGATCTAGATGTTTGTCAGTTTGAACAAAACTGAGCAAGATTAAAAAAATGTGGTTTGGTGAATTAAATCGGCATTCTAAAGGCAAAGAGAATCGAAGGAGAGGCAATAATCTAAATATCTCGTATGGTCAGGACCTTTACAAATTGCTTGAGAAAGGACACAACGAAGCCCAGACGTTGGATCGGTAGAAGCCTATTTGGCAAAAAAAACTTATAATACGGAAATAAAATACTTAACAAAATATATAATCAGAAAGTGGCAGAGAAAATTATACTATTAAAACTCTGGAATATAATTTGAATAATTATGACTGTCGTGACTATTTTCCTCTTTTTGGTTTGACTAATAAATTCATATTGTAAACTAGTTTTGCCAGCGTTTTCCGGGATAAAAGTAGCCTTTCTCTCAGTAATCGCACCAGTACTTACCTAATGCCAGAGATTATCTACAACCTACAAACAGAATTTTTTACCTTTTTGTAATGATGATTATCCAATTTCACAACCGCTAATTGATATATGTATTACGATGAAGATATCTCTTATTATTTACAATTAATGATTACGCATTTTGATTGACTAACATTTCGTTTCAAAACATCATTGATTAAACACGCGGTTACACACAAATACTGTTATATAGTTTTATACAAAACACGGTGACAAGACAATTGGTAATTATTTTGATTGATGGTGACTACCAGTGGGTGCTGACGATCGATCCTAACTGTATGATGATACGATTAGCACAAATTACTCATTCAATTACCCCCTTTATGCTGATGAGTCAAGTATATGTAAGATGTAAGGTAGCAGCAATAATAATTGACACCCTATATGCGGTAGCATGTATCTTGGTGTCACTTCTTTCATAATTACTGTTACCATTTTCCAGCGTAGCTATATAATATAATTCAAGTATATTTAATCTGTTTTTCTCATGTATTTGATTGTCAATTCTTTCGTCAGTACTGTTACCATTTTCCAAAGTATATGCATGGCTATATAATTCAAGTTTATCTACTTGTTCCACCTTCTTTGTATGTGTTATTTCTTTAATTTATTCAATATTTTCTTTTCCAAATTAAGTATATTCACTATCATATCATCTTGGTTTGGCATGTAGAAAAGTGTCGAATGACTTTCTTATTATTAATCGGTGTGGGTGCAACGCTATTGGCCCGATAGCCTCAATAGTCATATTGACAGCCCAGACAAATTATTACTTCTAATATTGATATTACCCAGATAAAAAGCGCGGTTTGCTAAAAATATATTCGTACATACGCTGCTTTAGAAGATGTAATTGGGACACCTACTTACAGCTAATTCACAAAAAATCAGGAGTTCTTTTGAATTGGAAGTATTTATATATTTATATAGGCGTGTTGAAACTATATGGTATCTATAGTAAAGTTATTATTTTTAAAATAAATGGAGCTAATCCAAAAGACACGTGTAGCCATATCGAGGCCAATTTTCAATCACGTCTTTTCAAAGTTATTCCAATGCCACACCTAAATAAGCCTTCAATAATTATGTAAACATATGACAGTTGGTTAATATTTGTTCAAATTGAGGTACGATATGGCGCCGCCGGTTTGATTAGGTAGGCATTCTACGGCTTGTTGGAGTGGTACCGACTGTAGGAATACTAATAGATAGACACACCTGTGAAGGTGGTTCGGTCGGGCCCGGTGCCAACCCGCCCACTATAATTTCGATAAACAATAACGTGACCGTTAGACGGCATACATTTAATTTTATGTTCTGTAAACACAGACACGCCGTGCTCTACACGCTGATACACCTAGGAGTATTAAATTGTCTACGAAATTTTAAATTGCGTATGTATATTCTGATAGCAGAGAGCTAAGATCAACGACCCAAGATATCAGAGAGCAAAAAATATTTTGGGAATGTCGTAAAGCGCGCTAACAGTTCGCGCGTTGGTGTGAACTCTCAAATGCTTACACTCACGTTTGGCATGACGTGTCATGTTGAATGTATCCTGATAACTGTCAGGTCCAGTTTAGTACCTGCAAAAAGGAAAAAATCGATGAGTGATGAGGAAACTTGTATTTTTAGAATAACGTTTGTATAGATATTACATTTACGCTCATAATTCCTTATCGGATTATGATTTGTATTCATAAAATGTAGAGTTGAAAGTGATTGGTGGATTCAAATTTATTTATACAGGTTCACTGTTTTATAGAAATTAAATGTGCTTGGAGATTTATAACTCGAATTTCTACATTTACATCTGAACGCTAATAAATAACAATCAGTAGAAGCACGTAGAATAGAAAATATACATGTTTTTGTGCATCTTATAAATCAAGCGCAGCTAAAAGTATCATGGCAACGCGAACGGAATTCGGGAAAGGCTACCGATGACGAAAATAATACGTCGTTCGTAAAATAAAACTGACGACTTGGTAGAAAAACTTTAATATTATATCTGCCATGGGAACAGGCGGTAGATAGTATATTAGATAGACAAGCTCCCGCGTAGGCGAGCGAATCCGGAGCCGGGGTATTTTCATACACCGGAGGCTATTTGTTAAAGAGAACATCTTCAGTCTGCTGGCAATTTCGAAACAATGGATATAACATTGAAAATGTATCCACTCGAGCTTTACGACCCGTATAATAAAATGTATCAAAGAGGGCTTATAATAGATAGAGATTCCATTGATATTAAACTCTGAAGTGATGATTGTTGGACAGTAACTAATTGGCATATTTTTAATTTCTGTGCATTTGGTATATATTTATTTTAAATATGCGTCATCTGAATTTATATTCTAGAACTTATGGAAAAAGGACGTCATTATAAAATCAAACAAAGATTCATCGGATTACTCAACCACAGAAGTCTTAAAACTGTGCAAAGAATCTTATGAATCATCTATTGATTCTCGACAGCATGATGTTAACGGAATAAATTGCACAAGCAAATTCGTGGACAATCGTTTGGGCGCAGCCACAGTTAACTCATAAATAACTGATTATAACGTAACCTGAGCTGAAGAAAAATGGTATGTAACCTACAATGGTTTTAAAAATACTCCTGCTATAAACCCACTTACTCGTGCACCATGGTTTTGCTCTAAATTAAGATTTAGTTACATATGTTTTAAACCTTCCCGCCTGTACTTCCTTGTGTAAATAATGATGAAATACTATCGTCAGTCAAAACATAAATTATCGGGAGTTTGGTAATCCTCAATTCGGTGACTGACGCATCAACACGTAAAATTAGTCTTTTCCATAAAAATCTGCTTCTGTCTCTGGATCGATATCCATTTTTATGAAATTTATGGCTTTTCCTGAGTTGTTCTTTATTGAATCGTTATCAACATTAGAATATTGTATAATAATTAAAAGAGTCTTGACAAACACGAACCAAAAGAATTCTGAATCCAATATCTAAAATTATCTGTGTTGCTAAACGCCAGTAGTCACGAGTACAGACAAATGAATTGCGATTATGTTCCACATTGTTTCATCACCGTTACTAATCTTGCGAAAATTCTTTACGTCTGGTGTTTCTTTAAGATCTCTTCCGTCTTTAAAGTAATATCCAACACACGTGCAGTTTATGGGGCTACTGGAATCATAACGAGTTTACGGCTAACTGGACCATGCAAGCGATTTATCATCATCCGAACGCTGAAACATCCACTGGTGGCCCAGTTACTCCACCAAGCTGTGAACTTTCAGTTAAATATAGATCGCTAGAGTGACAGCCACTGTTACTTCCGCAATTTTTTTAACCGGTCCAAAATTAAAGTCTTTGATGAGTCAGGGATCGCTATATTTATGTGGTCTACCATTAGTAATTAGCTCTGATCAATCATACGTTTCGTAATCATTTTACGGTTTTTGGAAAATAGTTGTGGTTGTAAATTGTACTCTTTGATATAATTTAATTACTATAGCAAATTGCAACAAAATGGCAGGAGTGTTTGTCGCAATTAAAACTGGATGTAAAAATACTATTGTGCTCTCGCTTTTATTTCGAGTTGCGTCGTGTGAAGAAGATGTGGAAAGCCAGTCCCGCTCATATTTCATTAAAACCACACGTTTCACTTTTGCCTCTCTAAATTGTTGATACCTGCAAAGCTGCCGCAGTGTGCTTTTACTCAAAGTTACGTAGATAGCTAACCTTCTAATGCCTGTTTTTGTTGAAAATGCGTCTGTTTTCGTTCTTCTTTACAATAAATAACAGTCATTTATATAAACAGTAGCAGTGCGATTGAGAGTTCATTACAAAAGAAAAGTAAATTCCTTAGTAAACAGGCAGCAGATGCTTCAAGTCATGTCGAGTAATGACTGTTAACCTTTAAATCGTGTCAATTAGACGTAATTCTACTATTCCTATATAGCAAGTGGTGCGTACGGTTATGGTTAGTTTTTTGGTCGATAGATTTGCTATCAAAGATTTTTTTCGTATCATCGAGCGAGAATACGGAGAGGACAGGACAATGGCGCGTTCCGCACGAAGGACAACAATGACAAGCCGGTATCAATGCATGTTCCGGTTCCAGTTCTCAGCGGTCTCTTGTATACGCACTCAGTATTAACAGTGCAAGTAAAAAGTATACTCATTAGCTCGGTTTACTGATGTACAGCCAAGATTTCAGACAGTTAGGCGGGGCGATGTGTACATAGTACGAGTTTATTGATTGCGCGCTCTTTAGTTTTTCTCTCTGTCACCTTGAACAATTACTTCACACAAGTAGGCACTCGGTATGCAGTTAGCTTATTAGCAACAGTGGCTGGCGCTAGCACTAGGAGTAACAGTAACATTTAAAGGTCACATTTGGCTACCTCAATTGCGACTTACGTTCCGTATGATTCAATTTGAATGGCCACCAGATATTTGTCCATTGTTTTGATGCCGTCGACCCTGGGGCTACGTTAAATGAGCGCTTTTTAAGTCTATTGTTACATTTTCTCCAGCGTTCGTTCACTTATTCGGTCGTCATAGCTACTGAGTCTGGTCGCAACTCAGTCTGACTGTATCGATCTTGTTCCGAGAGTTTCTAAGGCAACGGCTGTCTAGCGCCGAACATTTTCCCATCAGCTTGTAGATTTTCTTTTGGATGTTTGTGTAGTTCTGATAAGCACAGGCTTATTAGTCATTGTTTTATACCTGACTAACATAAAAGAGCAGTCTGTATTTGGTTGGGTTGGGACTCCGCTACCTTTTGTAGACAATGTGTTATTTTGAACAAGCGAAACAAAAGCGAGTGGTCAGCTATTCACGCCCCGACAACAATGAGCTGACTTGTGTGACGCTGGCACGCTCCGTGATACACTGTAATATAAGAGCTTATTCGAATGCATTTTACTATCTCACAAAGCTTGACATTGGAATCGGGTTGAAGAGAATGAAAAATAAAGAAAAATCACTGGGCTGAAACCAGTTGCGCCAACGATAGCCATTCTATGAATGAATTTCGTTTCGGTTAAGAATTTGTTCATAGATTTATTATTAAACAATGATAAGTGAATGACGTCTCCTAAACGACCCACTTTTATAACATTTATTTTTAAGAAAGCAAACAATTTTCTAATCTCGTTACATTTGCCAAAATTTATGTATTTTACAGGCATGACGTTTTTGTTCTCTCCCACCTTTAGTGTTATCTTCGACATTGTGTTCATTCCTATCGGTATTAATTGCGAAGACCTCATTGAATGAAATTAGCCAAACGACTCCACCCACTAGTTTTTAATTGGAGTTTTTGGCACTAGCTACTACATTCATTAGTGATCTATTGTTATGCTTGAGCTTGTCACAAAGTATAAACAAAGTGCAGATTATGTCATTGTGTGAAGATGTATGAAGCTTTTTATAAACTAGTTACGGACTTTGTAGTGTTACTTGTTTGCCTTCGCAGCCCTTTTGTTGTTCGTGTTCTTTTTCTCTTCGTCTTCTTCGCACATTTTATGTCTTGCAGCAAAAACACAATTGGCTTGATCGTAATCGTGGACTAATTAATAATGGCTTGTTGTCCTAAGGTTTTTATCATTCATATCATTATCATTGCGAGTGTGACTATTGTCATTATGTATCGTTTTGTTTTGATTTTGCATCACTGGTTTCGTAACTTCATTAATGTTGATGTAGTTTTCGGTAAATTTATTCTAAAAATGAGCTCTCCTAAATGGTCATAAGCTTCCTCGTGTGAAAGTATCACACCAACACATTTCAATTAACATACAAAATTAGCAACGATATGCTAATGCGTAGATGAAAAAACGACAAAACGACAATATTTACTCATTTTTGTGTCTTTAGTTGACACCCAAAAACCCACATCTGCTATTTTTTATTTTAAGATGCAAATATTATCTCTATAGAATTCTGAAACGGTATTTAAAATAACATAGGTTTAGGTATATATTAAAGCATGAATTACATGATAATCAAATAAAATATTTGCGATACAATGTTAACATGTCCACGCAATCCATTGTTATTGTTGGTATCTATAGATAACAGATACCACAGAGATAGATAATCACGGCTTATCACTGCTTGCACTCGATCTATCAACGTGGTTGAATTAATAAAACTAAAAGAAGATGCATCATTACCAATTGGTAGCGAATGGATAACTTTATAGAGGAAGGGACTTGTGACTTGGTGATCCAGACATCCTGTGAGCGAAGCGTGTAGCACTAATAAAAACAAATTCGCAACAACACGTTCCATATATGTAACACAATGTGCCGAGTGTAAGAACTGATCTATTAGTTCTAGTTTTGGTGTGGAAATCTGAGAGTGCCCTGTTTTAGAACGACGTGCATGTTTCTCAGAACAGTTTGCACGATTGATGAAGTTTATAAAAAAGTCTGATTACGTTACATGTGTGTAGGAATCCGAAGCAGATATCGGAATCTTTATAGCCACCGTGATGATCTGAGTTACTGCTTATGCAACCATGGAACTATTTGAAAATTGGAATCATTAGGTTCACGTAATTGATGGGCTTGCAAACTCGTTCGCTCGTATAAGGGGCTCTACAGTCATTATCGAATACTTGGCTCCTCCTCTGTTTGATTTACTTAATACATGTGATCTCCCGACACATGCCTTGATTTGTCATAGGATTATTTATGGTAAATGTTACGTCGCTTACCATAATTAATAGTATGACTAATTACATCACTCTTTCTGACGCAAATACGGGGTAATTTGTGACTTCGTGTGCAGTGTATATTTGGCGTACAGTCGTGTTGATGTGATGTGGTAGCGGAAACGTCCTACGCATAGGTATCTGTTTATTAACACTGTTTGGAATCTGACACTGGACGCGTGAATGCGTCGACATTGATAGCACTGACGAACGTTTGAAATCTCGATACAATCGCATTTTGTGTTATACTCTTTGCGCCGTAGCATGGTGTGGGTGACAGTTTCAATAATATTTTTTACGCATATACGTATACGCATTTTTTGTAGTTTAACGTCATACAGGCAACTATGGTATATGGTATAACTATAGTATGACATTAAACTACAAAAAATGCGTAAACGTATATGCGTAAAAATGTTATTGAAACTGTCACCCGCACCATGCTACAGCGCAAAGAGTGTAGTAATTTTGTGTTTCGCTTGATTAAGTCGCCTGATTACGAGTATTGCGGAACTAAATGTTATGTCTGCAATGGAAAGCTGAGAAGATTAAAAATCGATACCACAAATTTTCGGAACAGCTGTTGCATTGATTCTCAATCCAGCTGTCCATTCAGGCGTTTTTTGCTTGGCTCTGTACCCTCTCGGCTCTATTGTGTACGCGAGGGGTCCGAATGAATAACAACTAAAAGACACAGTCCCCCTCGCTAACTCGCTATGACGGCTGCTGGATTTATCTAAACAGATAATCGGTGAAGATAGCTCGGCTCTGCGACACGTGGTTATGTTCGTGCGATAAAGACAGGAACAGTAACTCATTTTCTTAGGAGTTCTTCCATACAGTAACGTATTTGTTGAACCAGTAACAAGTTAACGGTAAACAAATTTGAAAATTATAGAATCGCAACATGAGAATCCCCTTGCACGTAGTTTTATGGACAAACATGAAACAGTGTTTATACGAATCGTTAATGTATCTTCGGAAGCTAACGCCTTTCGCGTGTCGGAAATAATTTTAGTACCTACGATTTTATAATTATAATAATAGTAGCAAGTGAGTGTAAGCATTTCGCGTGGGCGATTGGACGAAGTCAAAAATAGACGATGTTGGCATCGGCTGGTTTGCACTCTGTTCGTGAAGTCGTACGATCCTGTCTGTCAGTCGCGATGAAAACGTCTGTTTTTCACGAAAATGTAAAACACACGTGATTTTTAAAACGGGGCGTGTCAGCGTCGCTCACATAACAATTCTTTTCTAAAATCCAACAGTTTGACTGATGGGTTTATTTGTGTTTCTAGTCAAATCTTTCACTTCAATATATTTAGACGTAATGAAATTCTAGAAATGGATTTTGACCATTACATAAATTGTTGTACCACTTCTGACATTCGGAACCATGAATAAAGCCGTAGAATGAAGTGAGGTTGAAGAATCATAATATTGTAGTAGAATGCAACAACACAATTGTGTAACGATAAGACAAGGTTGACAGTGGTTGCGCGGGCGCAGTTCGGAACGCACCTGGGTGCAGTAAGTGGGCGGACACTGCGACGCCTACTTATCTACTCGCCGCGTTTTGAAACACACGACGGTCCCGAGGAATAATGAGACACGACTCGATAACGAACCGACACGACCGAGATGCAGCCGTCCACGAGTACCATCCGAAGACTTAACTTGATGCACGTTGCTAACTATTGTTGTCCTCATCGTATTTTGGTTAGTTAGGCTATGTTGGTTGATGATACCTGAAGAAACCTTGAGTCCGTCTAGATTTTTACATATATACACATAAAAAACACTGAAAGGAAGACTGTGTATACTGCCATATATCAAAAACTAAAGACGTAATAAAAAACTTAAAGCTCGAGTGCAAGAAAACTTAACAGATGAGAAATCTTATTAAAGTCAACAAAACGAGCAAGGAGAATGAACATAGAATTGCAAGAGGTACAATAATGAAAGAGCACTTAAAAAATATTACTTCACTGAGCATAAGCGCAAGTTGATCGAAAGAAGTGCTAAAAGATTCCTAGTTGTGAAAGGAGCATAATATAGACAGCATAGTGCAGATAATTAACAAGAATGCTTTAACTAATAAAGAAGTTGGTAGCAGTAATACGTAAAATTTTAAAGGACAGTTACTGACACAAGCACACATTGATGCCATGACACAATTCAAAGCAAGTATGAGGCCTTTCCAAAACAATGCGTGGAGCGGAAGGAAAAATATACTTTAAAAACATAATAGATGTTTAAAATACCAATACAATATCCTCATTACTGTCAGTACAATTAAGTAATATGTATGGTCTATAATTTAATACGTCTACGTGCTTAGTGGGATTGTACGCGCGAGAACCGGTCCACTTAAAATGATATTATTGACGCAAGCAAGAGACCAAACATCGTGCTCCCTCTTACCCCGAGGTCTCGTGTACTCTGTGGTTTTTACTAGAAAACCAATGAGTAATTCTGTTCTTTTGATTTGTAGATTTACTTTCACTCAATGATTCAAATTTTTAAGGATTTTCCCGTTAATATTTACAAACATTAAGTATTGCAAGACATTCTGAAAATACTCGTCTATATAAACAAGTTACTACATTTTCGTGTAATTTTATTCAAGTAGGTCACTTAGTTTGAATTCCAAGTACACTACTTGCATGTTATGATCAATCAGTTGTAGCTGGTACTTAATTAAATGTTGTTAATTATTCATCACCTCTACAACAGGCATCTTGGTATTTTGAATTTGCATTTATCAGAAACCAGTAATCGAAATCAAAAATTTCTAAAGCCATCAATAATATTAGTTTAATCTGCTTATCTTAATCTTATTAACATTTTAATTGAAGATCGTGGATACAAGTTTGATTGACGCTAAACATCTGATGCATCTAATTATTTACTTTAGCTTCATTATTGATTTGTTCTCTTTTCAAGAGACAGTTTATTGTTTTTGTGTAGACTGCATGGAGTTGTATCGTATTAGGTGGAAAGCTGGTTCGGCATGGCAGGGCCGATACAGGCGCATTGTGATAACGCTTAGAAAGTTTCGTTTCACCGTTAAGTTTATGACTTTATGTTAATTTGTAGCCAACTTATCGTGTCGTAGTTCACTATTCAAGGTCGTTCGTATTTTGTTTCGTTGTTATTTACATACGAATGATATTAGACGTGGCTTATTAATTGCGATACCAATTTTATCATCTAATTAATTGTGAAAACCGTATATTTTAGAAAATATTTCCAATCTGTTACAAGAAGTTAAACCTGAATGAGCGTCTTCTTGAAAAACTACTTTGTTGCGGTTGACATTTGTTTTTTACTTAATAATTCCAAACAGTTTTAACTGTAATTAGTTGACGTTTATCAAGCATATTACTTGTTTCTGGGGCAGGAAAGTGCCGAAGGTATTCAGCATTCTTCGAGGACATTAAAACGGCGTTACTGAGTCAATGTGTCGCCTTTTTATGCATTTGATAATTCTTCACCTCGTCCTTATTCCAAGTTGAATTTTAATTGCCTCCTAGAATTATGAATGACTGTGTACCGAGAAATACGAACAGACGGCGCACCTTGCGCAAAGGAAGTTGAATTCTCAGCTATTGGTGTAGTGTAGGTGTAGGCGGACGTAGACACCTTAGTAAACATTTGACACCACGGATGTGGCTTTCGAACATAATACGATACCAACCCAAGAGCCAATAGCGATGTAAACGGTCCTGCATTATATCGAACAATTAATTTTGAAGATTTTTTATGATTTATCCAACGGTGTGGAGAGTTGCAAGCCGACACTTCTGTACCTCGATTTTTGATCGCGTGCCAAAAACGAGCTAACAACGACAAGGAAAAAATAGCCATGTCAAATGTTATGTAACTGATATTATACGTCTACGTCAACATATTTGTGATCTACAAGAACCGTGCTCTTCTAAGACTGGTTTTCTACCAAAATAACTGGGTCTTGTCAATTTCGATTTCAGTTGGCTTTGGAGGCAAATAGTCTTGTAGAAAGTGTTATTGTGTGCTTGCAAATACGTGCTTGTCAATCAATGAGACCCGTTGTTCAATATTTGTCTAATGAAGTAAACTCATGTATCTACTGAAAGTTACAACAGGAAAAATATCAAGCCCTCATAAACCCATAGCGTATCGGTGTGTTTTGAGCTTATCAAGTGTCAATGACCCCGTAAGCAAAAGGTATGCCAAGGTGATAGCACTTCGGCTGATGACAAGATGAATGCAAAACACTGCATTTTTATGATGCAGTGGAAAGTATTTGCAAAATGTAAAACCAAATGTATTCCAAAGAGATAAATAACGTTATTCTCTAAAATTATGCCGCTCGTTGAATAAAATATTATCCTCGGATTGATTTAAGAAATCTGGCCTAAGCTCAGTTTGGCATTATTATTCTGAATTAATAGATTGTTAGAGAATACCGAACATGGGCAAATTGTGAATTAAATAATCCATCTATGAATTCCGACAATATGAACATAGAATAAATGAGCAGTTTTATGTAAATCACAGATTTTAGAACCAGTTTAGAGCTCGTCCTTACCACTTTCACGCCCGATTTCTAGCGTGACCAGATGCTCGTCGATGTTACTTTTGATATTATTTACGTTAAAAAGCATCGTCGATGCTAGAAGCTTTTCTCAAAGTTGTTGATTTATGGTTATGATGCAACACATTCGTGTTTTTGTCGACAACTACTAATTAATTTTTAGAAAGTGAATTATCAGTTTTGCATACACGTTCGAGGTCGCTGCATCGCATTTCCTGGTTCATTTGACGAGGAAAGCATGTTTGGCATGGATGCGCTACTGACCTCCTTGCAGAAGACTGATTCCAGTCGTTGGGACGAGTGCGACTCGTCGGGTGACTTTTCCGCACAGACGCATCTCAAGTTGGTCGTCGCGACATTGACCCGCCATACATGATCGGCCAATGCACCGAGTGTCGCAGGCTCTTTGTTTATATCCTGTAAGGCCTCGAGCCTCGGTCGTTCATTGTCCTCATCCCTGAGTAAGTCACCTAGCTAGCATTACAGCTAACTTCGTACATTCTTCATTCTTGCGTGGGTTGGCTAATGACATTGTGTTGCGGAAAACGATCAGAGGTGCGAATGATTAGTATTTAAGGTTACTTCAAGAAGGCCTTCAAGTTTCGCCAGCTGATATTGTTTTCATAAGTGACATATTTTTGTTTAGTGACATCTTCTTTGCTATTTGTACTGCATTTTATTTAGGTAATTTGATTTTTCTATTTTACTAGGACTTTGGAAAAACATTGACGCAAAATTATCCAGGACAAAATAAGAAACAATCTTGATTGAATTGAAAACTGCATTGCTAATGCAGTTTATTTGGGAACATGAGAGTTGAATGGAAGGACCAAATAAAATTGAATTGAATCAGTGTGGAGTGTAGTGTCGTAAGTCGTTAATGACATTCCACAGGTTGCGCTGCCGGGGTGCGTCAGAGCATTCGTCACGGACCACCAGCTCAACGCGTAAATAGCGAACTTTCAAAATGCTGTTAGTTAGCGCAGACAGCACCTCACCAATTTCCTGAAATATGGGTTTCATGGTGACGTAAAGTCGGACGCCCGCGCTTTCAGCGGCGCCTGCGCTGGACCCATTTTAGGACATGACTAACGGAAATTCGACTCCTCTCTCTCTGACCCGCTCCCTCCCGTGGGAAGCGGCGTGCGCTCGTCTCGCTCGCGCGAAAAGCTTCAAGAAATCTTTTAATAGTGTCCACGGCCGCGATCTACTTTCAACTAGCGGCGGGAAATGTGCAAGACTCTGTTGATTTTTTTGAAAATGCGCGGGGCTTTTGAAAATTCATTTATATATTTCACTTGATATAATTTTTTGTGTTTTTTAGTTATTAAAATTATAAACGAAACTTTTTTTGGCTATTGCCAATTAAATGACTTTTTCTATCTCTAAAAATAGATTCATAATCTGATAAATTATATTAGCGCTGGTAATTTATAGACCAGGTGTAATCAGATGTAGTAGTGTAGTACAGCTGAGCTGGTCTAACAGTAGGAACTTCTGTTTTATCGATGTACAGATAAAATAAGTATTTTTTGTAAATACACAAACATGAGTCACGCTCGAATGAGATAAGGTTTTCCTGACGGTATTATTTTTGTTGCAAACTGGGTATGCCGCAGAGAATACAGTTTACGTTTACCTACCCCACGTTACGTGTGTCAACATTGTGTGAGGTGTGTAAAACTGACCTTTTTCTGTTGTTTCTCCCAAGCCGGGTCTAGCAGACCCTCGCGCTCCCACTCCTCCTCCTGTTCCATATACCCATCCGCGCCGTACTGTCCGTCATAGTGATTTCCCATCACCCCGTTGTCCATCATCATGGTCACCGCACTGACCGTCGATTTCGATGTTCGTTCGAGCCTATGACCGCGAACTCGCGTGTGTTGGTTCGTACCGCGCACTGCAACAAGCAGCCGGCCGCGCGCCCGCTGCAAGAAGACTGGCGCACGAGCGCTCCAAGCGGCGGCGTGAAGAACTTTCCAATCACGTTTCGTTTCACGTACAAAACTGTCAAAATTATACGCAGAGCGAAACGTTACGACCTGGAATATTATATCGCAAACATATTGGCGGCGCGTAGTGGAATAAACTTTGCATAACCTACTTTATTTTTACCCGACTTCTCATTTGTATCGGAGGGTTACGTATTTAGCGCTTCTGTAAATAGTGTAGAGGCGTTATAATGCGTGGGCAAGCTTGTTATTATTTAGTGCTAATTTGCTTCGTCTACCTACCGACATTTTTTGACGCGGTTATTTAAAAATCCATCGGACCATCTTGACGGATACCTAAGTTCACAAATCTAGCTTTTATCATTATTCGAGTGGTTTAGGAAATCTCCGTCATCGTGCATTGAGCCTATGTTATGTTTAAAATGAATCTCAAATGAAGTCAAGTTGACTTATTACCGCTTAGATACGAGATCTTCTATCATATCTACTACTGTAGACTGATATTCTAATATCAGATAAAAAAAAAAAATATGAACAGAATATATTTATTTTGGATACGAAAGCGAATGGAATTTAGTATGCAAGATACTAAATTTCATTCGCTTTCGTCTGATACCGCAGACTATGAATATAGAAAAATGTTAAGTCTGGTCCTCCTGTCTATCATGATCTATGGTGCAATAACATGAGCACTGACCTTTGGACAAACATTCTCAAAATGCTGCGTGATACATCACTTTTCCAATAACACATCTTGCCTGACCTAGGAATTGAACCCAGGACCCTTCACGCTCAGTGTTACCCACGGAGCAGTATCTGTTAACCGAAGTTCCAGATAAGGTCCATCGAAGTACAGTTGCTGTGGCAGTCTGATGGAAACCGTTGAAATTGATATAGGATTATGGAATGGTTGAGGATCACTTAGGTTGAGTTAATGTATTAGAGCTGATCATAATTCATTCAGCCAAAAGACTGCTAGACAAAAGCATCTCTCGCGTCGCCACATCGACCAGCCCTACTGTTCTCCTCGCATCTAAGGGACTCACGCTTCCTTCAAGACAAGGTAATTGGTCCTCATTGCGGAGGCCTGCCAACATTGCATCTTCTGGTACGCGAAGGACACTCCAGAATCTTTTGACTCCAACGACCAAACGTAATGCGAGCAAAGTGCTCTGTACTACTACTTTAGTTATACTGCGGACGTCTCCATATCAGATTCAATTACACAGGGAAACTCCTGCATAATCATTTCTGTTGTTCTTGGGTTAACTTTTAGACTTCTAATGAAGACTATTGTAAGCGATCACGTTTCAGTGGCATGAATAGCGTCAAGAAGATAATGTACAGATTGCTGAAAGCCGAGTTGTATTCGATTATTGAACTACCTTCATATATATGTATATAGGTAAGTTAAAAACACAATTTTCTTAAAAATACTTTATTAAAATGACTTATGTATTTTTTATGTTCATTTTAAGATCTACACTGAAATGAGCTTCTACAGTATAAGATGTAACAGGGAACAATAGACTATAAGAGGTTGGGTTCATATTTTTATAATTTTATGTTCATTACAGAATGGAAAAGGCGTGATAAATTATGGAAAAAGTAAGTGCAACTGCGCAATTTTTGCTTTTTTAATGAAGTAGGAGAAGAAAAGGGTAAAAAATCGTAATAATTAAACCAAGAATAAAATACACAAAAAAATTTATTCACCACATAAAATTTCATTGGATAATAATCTTGCTTTGCTCTTGCAAAATAACAGTTATAATTATATTTTTATATTCTTTGAAGATCCCACATATTAACATACTTATAGCAACATTCACGATCACAGGAAGGTATAAATTTTGGAATAGAAAACTTATTTAACCATCGAAGAACTTGACACGTCAATATTTGGTGTTTCTACAAATTAAACCTATAGATACATACATGAGTATTATATAAAGTAAAACTCATAAGAAATCGGGTACACATGCATTACATATTTATGTTATGACATCCACTGAATATTATATATCGGCGAACCATTCATAGAAGCTTTGAGCAAAGTTACAACTAAACATTATAAAATTATTGACAATAGAAGACTTTACCATCATGTATAATTTTCATAAGTATAAAAATTTTACCGACAATTCAACGTGATTTCACCGCCAGAACGTTAGAAACGTTTGAATTTAGGCTAAATATTTATTTATATATTAACACCTATTTTATTAGACAATTCATTAAGATTCAGAAGACCCATTTCATATATATTATTATATATTTAGAATATAGACGACGAGTGCGCTCATGAATGGAACTTGGCACTAAGGCTGGGATTTGCTAACATTTGTAAACATGTAAAGACGTCCTAACAGAAACGAAAAAATATCAGAAACGAGATTTTCATTCTTACAACGTACATACACGTTCATACAGAAATAGAACAAGACAGTAGAGATGTATAGAAAAATGTAAGTGAAATGTAAAAAAGAGCAAATGATCTAAATACATAACACCATCAGGTTATTAATAACAACTATATTTATTTAAAAGTGATTCGTTCCAACTCAGTAGCATAAATTTATGTTCAGGAATGTGTTCCCAAGATAGATGTTACTCTTAAACGCGCTAAATAAAATATCTCGATAGACAATAAGCGAAATGGGTCTCAAAGATTTCGTACAGTATAGAAGGATAAAAAATACAACGCTTGGTTCAGAAGTCTTCACTTTAACAATTATTAACATAAAATGGATACACTTAACTAGGTGAGATTGAGTAGAAGAATAAACTATATCTATGCAGTCTGTATGTGTTACCATAAGTTAAACTTATCCTAAGCACAGACTGCACAATTCAATTTTCCACAGAATATTACACGAACTGACATCGTTCAAATAGAAGAACATATTCGAGACAAACACAATAGAAGGTGAAGCATCTTTTACATTTGGTCGTTGGCCAAATTCGGCTATCAAATGCAAGCTTAACCTAGGATATACACCCTGCTAAATTATCTACTACATACATTTACCGATAACAAGGCGTTACATAACCGATACAAATCGTGACCATTACACCTAGTATATCGAATATTTTAGACCACTTAGGTACATATACATTCTATACTTACCCTATTCCATCGAACACAGATAGGGGCGAATTACGAACGAAACGACCAAATGTAATGAAGACATGGGATTTAGACTATTATAATATTAAACATAGGTACACTCGGATAAATAATGTTTCGACTATATTTGGTGCACGGTTTTCTATTACAAGGGTGAAGTTTCACGACAATATACAAATAGAACTGAACTTAGTGATAAAATTAAAGCTTTGTTTGTGGATCAAAGTTGTGCTAAGAATATTTGTCACCAATTTTGTTAAATAAGACATTGAAGGAATACAAATAATTATTTAAATAGTAGTTATTACTTATGTATGCAACCGTTTCAAATTCTTGATATATATACCTACACCTACATCAATCTATTAGAAAGTGACTATTTTCTGTAAAATATAATATTATGCTTAGTTTATAAGAATTAAAGGAAAAATTGGTGACATCTTTCATAAATTATTTGCTTCTAACGTAAATACAACAACAGTATACATACAGGTAGGTATAACATTACATATACTTCAGAAGGCAATACATAGCATTATCTATGATAATTATATTTTGAAACATCTCAAGAACGAGACTTAGGTACACAGTGGGTTATAATATACTGAATTTTATTCTACGGATAACTCTTTTATTTATATTATTTATATAAAGTATTGGGTTTGTACATCTCGCACAAATTACTATATTTTGTGAACGTTCGTATATTTTTATCAATTTTTATATTGTACAACTTTGAATAACATGTTCAGGTCCAGGTTTCAGTCATTTACTAAAATGTCATATTATTTGAATAAGTTGGTTACAACTATACTTTGATTTTTAATTTCGTAGACTAATCTGACAGCTGCCAATGACCTTATTTGATTTTAATGTTGCAAGCGCGGAGCATATTGTTGAAGTTAGGTAAGATTCATCGAATCGATGGGACATGACTCCTCAATTTAATATTACTTATTGGTGTAAATTAATGTTTTGTGAATATAAACGTAATATATTTAATTATAACAGTATTCATACACATAGTACATACATTTTTATTGTGTTAAATATGAAATCAACAATAAAACAAATGTGATCGATAAAATGAAGTCTGACATAAATGAGTAGAAACTAAATATGGGCCTCTAGTTACTTTTTTGCCGTGAAATAGTTCCATTTTCGATCTACTTCGATTTTCGATCAATTTCGATCAATCAGGATAGTCATGATACGACACTATTTTCATATATCGATAAAGTGACAACCCCCAAAATGTCAGTTTAGTCTACGAAATTATATATATTTTAAATCTCTGATCACGTATTATATTATTGTTTTTTTTTACTACACATGGTATATGCGGGTAGTATTGACATACCCTCATGATAGATCACAGAAGGGAAACATTAATACGTGCTAGATAACATGGATATAAACAATATTTTGATGTATAATTTTCTTTGCCAGACGATGAACGTTTTAATCGCAATTTTTGGTACCAAAAATAGAGATGATTATGTTGAACACATCTAGCTAGATGTAAAAAATATAGGTATCAATGAACAACAACAAGGAGTAGGTATCCGAGAAGTGTACAAATATTTCTCGTACCTCTAGTACTCGAGTACATCTATAACAATAATACTTTAGAAGGCGTCAACATACCACATTATAAGAAGGACCCAGCCCAGTCACTCTTCATAATCTATCTAATACACTGATATTTCTCACAGCTCCATGTTTTATATACCATAGTCGAAACTTTCGAATTCCGAAAACCTCGAGTCCTGTTTCTGCAACCTCTGCTGGCAGGCCTCGATGTAGCTGTCCTGAATCCTGTACATCCCCGAGTTGGCCTGGTACATCAGAGTCTCCAGGATCCGCTCGTTCTTGATGGCCTTCGACGGAAGCACCACCTTTATCAATTCCTGCGGTGAGATCCTATACAGCTTCAGGTCTCTAGCTAATCTTTCCATAGTGCATTTAAATTCATTTTTGGCATCAGTCTTATTGGCGGACTTGGCTTTGATTTTGTTCCTGGCCCAGCTGAGCATCGCCTCGAATTTCCTCACTTCGGGCACTTCGAGGTTCCGGCACATGATCATCTGCACCATGGACTCGGACAAGTTGAGGAACTCCGGAGTCTGGAACAGGGCGTAGGCTCGCTGTTCGATGAAGGCTAGGATCATGTTTACCAATTCCGAGGCTGACGTATATCGCCAGTAGTAATTCTCTAATGATATGAGCATCGTGCATACTACTTCTATTCTAAGGAACTGCTTGGCATGATGGAAACACGCTTGTAATAGTTCAGGCAGGTCATAATGCTCTGCGGCACAGATGAGGCCTGGTATCGAGGCGCAGGTCAGCGGACAGCTGCCAGTGTGCAGGTAGTCCAGCAAAATGCGGAACGTTTCAGGATCAAACTCGATTATTGAAAACTGAAACACAAAACAACATCGTTATGATAATATAATAGTTAACAATAGCCTTGTGGCCAGTTTATTTTTAAATGAGGAAATTCAAAAATAGAACCGAACATTTTTCTTGATATTTACCTCAGTTTGTGCCAGTTTCGCGCGATCAACTTTTTGTGCGTCGGCGCACACTGATAGCCTGGGTACTGCAAGTGCTGCATTTTTGTCTTTTTCTTTATCCTTTGCTTCTTTATCTATAAAAAAAAAACATATTTTAGTTACATTAAAAATAGGAAACGTCACGATAACTACAAAACCATACTACATGAAAGGTATCAACAGTGGCGATATTGTTGCTCAAAGATTTATTTCAGGCGCTTTGACATAATTATTGTGCTCAAGAATGCAACCACATTGTATTTTCATACACTTAATACAACAAAGCTACAATCGATTTCAATAAAACACAATATACTGCACATGGACAGATATAGAACCAATAAAGGATATGGCGACATAATGATATTGGTTGGTATGTAGGTAGTAGGTAGATACCTAATAATTTATCTTGTCTATGCCCCAAAAGTTCAGGCGACTTTTGAAGGTTTTCCCCTATTAACACAAATAAATTGTAGTTCTAAAAACTAAAAATACCGGCCATGTGCGAGTCGGACTCGCGCACGAATATTGAGACATACTATTTAAATTATTGCATTGTCATCGGTCTTTGATAAGTGTGCAAAGTTTCAAATCATTGCGACGTTTTGAAGGGGGTGAAAATCACTTTCAAAGATTCCGTTACATAGATTCATAGATACATAAATACATACCAAGCAATAGCGTGTTAAAAGTACCTAATACTTATGTAATGTCCAGGCGATGGAAGATTGAAATATGGTTAAGAAGTCCGAAAAATTAATAATATAAAATTGCTTTTCAATTATTGCATATTACAAGAAAGACAAGAGATTGGTTGCCGTGAGCAGAATAAAAGACATCCTGTAGCAATTATCAAACCAGCAGCTCAATGGGTCGATTGAAGCTATTTGCTTACAGGTTTGATATAAGCTTAGAAAATACATCAAAGATAAGATTCGAGGATGTCCTTAGAGGCGTGGGAAAACAGAAATGATACCGATTGTTTAAGACGAATTGATGTTAAGAATAAACGGAGTGAGAGAGACAGCTGGACTATAATAAATAGATTAGAAACAGGACAGAGACAATAAAAATAAACAGTAAAACTTACTGGAACAGTCCTGGGAACTAGCCCATTTCTTTTTGTCTTCTGCATTTAGTTGCGAATGCTGCTTGCGGATGGACCGGCCCCAGCCTGCTGTTATAGTGCCCAGTCGAGAGAAAGCTCGCTTCACCATTGGCGAACTAGGAACGCTTTTTGGCCTGAAATTGTAAACATGTATATGTTAATCTCATAGTTCTCCAGGGTTTTGATTCGCTACTATGAATTTAAATTCCCGCAGCCTTATTGCCAAATGAATTCGGCAAGGCATCGACCAATCAGACTTGAGATGAAAAACGCGATGTGGATTTCCGTCTGTATGATTGGTCGATTAATGGCGATCTAACCTTTTGCCTAGGCGAATTCACTTGCGCAATTAGACTGCAGGTAGACTTAGTAATTTGGCTAAGAGCAATAAGTCATATTGATCATCAAGTTGACAGAAGATTTAACTTACCTAGGTGACTCAATATCGGGAACTTGCAAAAAATTACTACTTTTTTGCCTGGCAGGAGTCGGAGAGAGTAGTGTGGGCGCTGGACGGGCTAACAGTTCAGCCACCGGGACTTGTGGTGATCCAAAGCCCGTTTGTATGCCGTACAGCATCTCTTGGAACACCCTGGAAGTATCAAATATACCACAATATAAGATTCCGTCCCTAATACGAAAGAGAAACGATGTTTGTTACCTAAGCAGTTCCCGGAAAAGTTCGCAGGAATACTGGCATGATCATTTGTCAAATTATTTTTGGAGCGAGAAAAGCTGTCCATTAAAATAAGAATGGGCAGGACATATCTGTCAAATGTCAAAATTAACAGACGAAAATAAACTGAAAATGTAGGGCACAGAAAAACGTCACCATAGCGAGGAACACAGTTAATTGCATTGGAAAAGAAGAAATAATAAAGAATATGGAGAAAGAAATGATATGACGTAACCATATTCTTCATTATTGCCTGGTGCAAACTTTTTATATCCTTACTAGTTTCTGCAAGCGGCTTCGCCCGCGTAAATGTCGAAAATTATCCCAAGGGAATATATTCCCGGAATAAAAAGTATCCTATCTGCTATTTCAAACTATAATCTATATCTGTGCCAAATTTTATTAATTTCACATATAATCTATATCAGATCCGGCCAGCCGTTTGAGCGTGAAGAAGTAACAAACATACAAACACACACTCACAAACTTTCGCCTTTATAATATTAATGTGATATTATACATACATACATACATAAACTCACGCCTTTTTCCCATGGGGGTAGGCAGAAACTACAGAACGCCACCTGCTACGATCCTTACATACTTCTTTTGCTTCACACACATTCATACATCTAGTCATACACACACGCCGGTTACGAGTACTGCGCACTTGGCCTTTCTGAAGACCTGTAAGGTCTATGTATGTCTTTCCAGGGCGTCCCCTCCCGGCGTTTCCATTCACGTCTGCCTTGTAAATACCTTTCGTTAGTCGACTTTCATTCATCCTCTCAACATGGCCAAACCATCATAACATACTCTTTTCAATTTTAATCACTACATCTTCTTTTAAACCACAACTTTGTCTTATTACCTCATTCCTCAATCTATCATTTAAAGTTACACCACACATACTCCGCAAGGAGCGCATTTCTACTGCATTAATCCTACTTTCATGTGTTTTTTGCCATACCCAGCCTTCACTTCCATACATAAGTGTGGGCACCAGCACGCTGTTGTGAACGGCGAGTCGAGCTTCCGGAGACATCGACTTGCTGTTCACAACTGCATGCATAGCACCATTCACTTGATTCCCTGCATTCACTCTCCTTTCCACATCCTCTTCAATCTTTTCATCCCTTGTCAACATACTTCCCAGATATACAAACTCGTTCACTTGCTCCACACTCATCATTTATTTTCACTTCACACTTCGATACATCTTCTTCTCTTTCAAACACCATTACCTTAGTCTTGTAATATTATATTATATTATATTATATTATATTATATTATATTATATTATATTATATTATATTATATTATATTATATTATATTATATTATATTATATTATATTATATTATATTATATTATATTATATTATATTATATTATATTATATTATATTATATTATATTATATTATATTATATTATATTATATTATATTATATTATATTATATTATATTATATTATATTATATTATATTATATTATATTATATTATATTATATTATATTATATTATATATAATTGTGATTCTTTTCATTGTCAATCAGAAAGTATGACAAAACACATACAATTTGTGTTTAAATAATCAAAAACAATCACCTGCTTCGAACTCCAAGTATAGCCCTAACACCTATAAACTTGGTCTTCTGCTTAGATTGTCCCACCAGGAACACAACGTCAAACAGCTGGGCATTCTGTGCCATGTTCAGTTCGCTGTTGAGGAAGACTCTTGTGAAGTCCTTGGCGAGTTGATCGTAGTCCTCAAACTGGTCCCGCACTGAGTCCAGGAGGGGTGAAGACGGTCGCATGTGTCCGATGGGACGCCATGAACCTAGAGATAAATAAAAAAAAATAACAAACATTCCATCTTCATGAAGAGCTGTAGCAATAGGGACAATAAAAAAAATATGTAGGTAAAAAAAAATGGACACCTATGATTTCCTTAGTCACGTAAAAAAAATATGACGTCTATGTGCGTTGAAATATCGTGTGACGAGTTGACGACATGCGTTGGTACACTTTTTACTTACGAAGTTAGGAGTGACGTCACAAGCCCCATTATTGCCTGAAGTTTGATGCGCTTTATCTTTGTCAATATTATGATTTATTGATTTGAAAAAGTGCAAATGTTTGTCCAATATTAGTTGATAATCTCACTAACGAATTATCATTTTATACCCAGGAATTATCTCTATTGTACTTCGGTCAAGAATACACCGCGTGTATTACACACATTACACATACACACGAGTGTATTCTTGATCGAAGCTATTGTAGCATCTTCTGAAGAATAGAAGTCACAATATGGCGTGTTCATTATTTATTGTTACATAGAGTACCTACGTACGCAGGTACATAATATGCTATTTCTACACATACTGATGCTGGCGCATTTAAATATTAGATAACAATGGGAAGGAATGTCTTATTTAGCTGCGGTTTCCAATAAATAGTTCAAAGCGGTACTAAAAAACAATGCGTTGATCGCGTTCCAACTGATTCGGAATTAATGGAATGTGAGTCTTTCAATTATGTTTTTTTCAGGTATATCATGATTGGTAAATCTTGAAAGAGGTAATACAAAACTATATTATTAACAGAATAGGAATACTGAAATAATCATAAATTTCAGCTGAAAGACGTACACTGCTGAACATAGACCTCCCAAAGTGTCGCTGCATCAATCAGTCCATTGATACATATAACGAACTAACCCGCGGTTTTGCCCGCGTGAAAAGTGTTTTGAGATCCCAAGGGAATATAAACTATCATATGTCCTTCCCAGGGTCTCAAACTATCTCCATGCCAAAGGAGAACGGCAGGTTTGTATGGGCATTTCGTACCGCTAATAAATTTTCTTGTTTTGGGATATGTTTTGTCTTATTTGGTACTTTATATGATAGATAATCCATGTTTAAATTCTTAGATTTTTAGAACTTGGGACGTAAAAATTATAACTAGCTTTAAGTTTTAAGGTTATGTACTAGTGTACCAATGTTACATATAGGTAAATGTTATATAATGTGTAAAGTAAATGTTCTAAATAGTTTTTTTGCTATCTTTGTAGTGTTTTACTTACCATTAAGTAGGTAGATTGAGATGAGGATTGCATTATAAGATACCTATGTCCAGCAGCGGATGGCAACATTTTGATAATGATGAGTTAGATTATATTTAGTGTTATTTGTATTTCTAAATAATTAATTATCATTTCAATATTTGTGTTATTTTAAACAAGGCAACTTCTAAAACATAACTGCGTTTAATATACGATCTTATTACGTTTATTTATTAAAATCTTTTTACTGATATTATTAATAAAGCCGAAGTTCTAAAAATAGTTAAGTTACATAAAAATAAATGGCTTAGTTGCCTTAATAAGTGGTACAAATTCTAAAACCGAACAACAAAAAAAGTATGCGGTACGAAATCTGCCGTTCACCTTTCATTTAAATCGATTCTGTAGATCCACAGATTAGTCCATACTCAAAAACTTTACCTCTTTATAATAGGTACTAGTTTAGATGTAAATTAAAATTATAGATTAAGTCTAGGAATCTTTACCTCTTCGGTAAGGTTTCGGTATTTGTCCAGTTTCAGCATGGTTCTGCAAGTTAGCAACGATGTCTTCTAGCATTTGGCTACGAGTCCTTTCTTGCATTCTTGCGAATTTAGGTGCGGAGTACGAGGCTCTTTCTCCATTCACTATCTTGGTCAGCAACCATTCCCTGAAAAACAATGGTGCATGCGACCTGAGAAACGTGAAAAGATTTTTATACTATAGTAAAATATAACTTCAAAATTACAGTTGCGATAGGTTGTAGCCACAGACATAAATCTAAATAGATAACGCAAGTCCCAAACCAAGAGTGCCACTTTTTGACAAACGACCAATTAATGAAAACATTTCCAATGTCTCAGCCAACTTTTGCTATACATTATTTACAGCTCAATATGGCATGAAATGCATTTTTCTAGATTTCAGTGGATTTCCGGTGCCGATAATACTAAGTGAAAAGCTCAGATTACGATCATTGATCGTAACTTTATTCCGTTTTTTGGCACGCGAAGTGCATACAATCGCGTCATCTAGTTAGATTTCTGTCTGTGGTTGTAGCAGTAAAAATAAAGGTTTTAAAGCAGAGGTTTAGATTGGTCAAAACAAATATTTTATTAACGTATAAATAGGTTACACAGAGATATTTAAAGATTGTAACTTTAACTTGGAGAAGTTTGAAATTGGGAGGATCAAAAAACTTGTTAGAATCAACTAAACGAGACTGTGACCTTTGAGTTTATTTCGGCGTTTCTTCTCAGAGTAGTCAGATAGGAAACGCCGACCTCATCTAGTTATAAAAAATATGATCGACATGTAAGGCTTAGCACGCACTGTGATTTTCTTCCGCCCATTATGCGACCTATGAAATCGTATGAAGCTGCACGCATTGCGGAAAAAAATCGCGCAGAAATAACACTACAAAAATTCGCGCGAATAAAAATCGCGATGCGTGTGAAGCCTAAAAGTGTTTGTACAAACTAACTTACAGAAATACAATCATTTATCCTAACTCAAACAGCTCCACCTATCGTAATGTGGACTTTACAACATAAATAGCAGTTGTACTCAATCGGCAATCCCCATATCTTCTCATCAAACACTTTCGTCTACATATCGCATATCTGTTCACTGCGGTCAATTATAACTTTATTAAACCAAAGCAAGTTCTCAGTAAAACTAATTGCAATAGTTTTGCTCCAGTTCTAACAGAAGGATTTCGATTTCAGTTCTAATGTCGGTACAAACTCACATGTTTGCATGGTACTCGTAGATACTATTAACCGACTCAATGGTTTAAATATTTGGAAGTAAGGCCGGTGAATTTGAGGGCTTTAGTTAAATTGGCATCGCGTGCAATGTTTGCATTGCATCCCGAGTTTGTTTCGTGTGCTTAACTGCGATTATTTCATGCCCTGCTATGTGACTAGCTGCCGCCCGCGTGGTATTAGTTTTTCTCCCAATATCTTTATAAATTATAGTCTAATAGCTGTTGCCCGCGGCTTACTTCGAATAGCCTATTTTTTATATTGCAGCATAATATTGTAGGTAAGTGTGTGGGCCGCCTTACTTGAGAAATTATTGGTTCACCATACATACTTCCACCCTCCTTTCCACCCTCTTAAGGATGATTGCCGGGGTAAAAACTATCCCATGTCCTTCCGAGGGTCTCAAACTGTCTCCATATCAAATTTCATGTAAATCGGTTCAGACAGAGTTACTTTCGAATTTATAATATTGTTATAGCCGATGTGTTATTCTGATGTTAAACCTATATTTCTATGAAAGAGAAACAAACATCCATCCATCCATCCATGTTTATAATAGTAGTAGGAAGTAGGCTTTGCTGGATTTTTGAATTTGCATACGTGTCCTTTGCTTTTCATCCACTGCCCAATTGCAAGGTGTATAAAAAATACGTAATTCCAATGGTACTCATCATAACGAACATCTTTTACTTTGAGACAAAGCCTGAAATGGCGGCAAAATCAGCTGTACTATCAGCAAACTATACATCTGATCACCGTAAAGACTACTTCTGCTTGCAGGGCTCGCCCGCTATAATAACGCCGACTTATACTCATCAACCAATTGCATCGCAGCATCGGATGACTGTTTCTTTAGCACTTCAGACCCTTGTTTTTGTAATAAAAAAAAAGACAGAAAAAAAAACAAACGAGTAATTTTAACTACTTCGTAGATAACAGCCAGCTGAGTTTTTTTAAGTCCATGAAAATAAATATCAATGGGCAACTTAATGTTAGACACCGTTTTGTCGTGAAAGTTCCTAACTCATAAAGGTGTTTTCAGCAATATAGTATAAATCCTTATCTAAATATATTTGTGATTTATCACATTCCATTTGTAATCGTGTTCCCAACATCCATAATTTGTTTTTGCTCTATACGAATTATTGTTTCCTTACCCGTGTAGTGTGATTCTATACAGTTAAATAAAATTGAGCTTTATAAGATTGTTTTCAATAAAATACCATCTTCAACAATCATGTGAAATCCTTGGTGTGCGAGACTAACTCGCAATTAACACATTGTTTATGTTTTTTTATGATTGGGATTATAACCCAGTATCGGGTGACTCTTTTTGCCTGGCCTCTCAGCCCCTTGTAAATAAAAAAAGACGGCAAAAAAACAAACGGGTAATTTTTTTACCTGGTCTACATGTGCGACTAATGCAGGTCCTTTCGCGTCTATTATCCCATCTCTGGACCATTAAACCTCATAGATTTTCAATGGGGTTTAGGTCCGAAGAACGAGAGGGGAACTGAACCCGAGGGCGAGAATTAGTTGAAACAAAATGTTAAGCATGAAAACTTTCTCTTCTTTGGTCTTGTTTTTGTTCTATTACTATTGGTCAGCAATTATTTTTTTTTCCCGAATCCTTTTGCATATTGTCATATGGCTATTGGTCGACGCAAAAAGGGCGGACGCAGATGTGTTCGCCTTGTGCACGGGATTTTGTTTTCAAAATGATCTGATGTATAGTTTGCTGATAGTACCTACATTTTGTCGAGCAATGCAAACATAAGTATGGCTGCTGTTTATTTTTAAGGTTCCCCTAGTCGATGGCCCGAACAATTTTGTGCGCGAGGTTATAATGCATGCTATCTCATCCGACATCACGTACGAAAGAGATAGATGCTGTGATGAGCAGTAATAAGCTTGTTCGCGTACGAATTAGCACTTATGCAAATTTGTATCGAAATGGATGATGATTTAGGACGAAACCGAGCGCGCGAAATTTTATAAACAGACCTTTGGGAGTTTGTTTTTTTTTTTCAAAACAAAATTATATATTAATACTGTATGGAGGCCGTTTTGCAATTTTCCTTCTTCTTATGGTATTTATTTCCGCCCAAAGATGCGTTAAAATTAGTGTTTAAATATTGAACTATCGACGCTCATAACTTTTAAATATTGTATCTGTTTACTTTTTTGTTTCCATTGAGGGCTAGATCATCGACTAGTGTAACCCACGTTTTTATTAGCTTGTTATATAGGTATGTATCTATGTAACATAATCTTTGAACGTGATTTTCACCCCCTTCATAAAGTCGGTATAATTTGAAACTTTGCACTTTTATCAAGGACCGATAATAATGCAAACAGTTTGTTGCATTATCCTAACCAGGATCTTTAGAATTAGCCATTGAACTAAAAAGTAAAAAATAAATACTAGTAAAAAAAACTAAAATAACACGTGTAGATAGTAAACCAAACAAAAAGTAGAAAATAATTTTCAATAAATTTAAATTAAGAATAGTGTGATTAAAAAAAATATATAATTTATTATTAAAAAGCGTGGGGTGCTTTTTTCAAAATGACTATACTTTTCAATCATCAATATCTGTCAATAAAATATTATAAAAATTAACATCAAGCACCCCGCGCTTTTCTACTACAAAATATTTTTTTTTGTTAATCACACTAATCTTAATTTAAATTTATTGAAAATTATTGCCTACTTTTTAGTTTGGTTTTCTATTAAAGAGTGTTTTTTTGTTTTTATTAAACTATTATTTATTTTATTTCTGTTACATCCTGTATGTTCGGATTAACTTTTAGTCAAAATCAATCAAAAAGCGTTATGTCTATATGTCTTACCTGAACATAGGGCCCTTGTCAAAGACGCTCTGCTCCCACAAGTAAGGCTTGTAAGCCCCCACTTCATCTCGAGTGACCACTGATACCTCGTATCGCGTTGGGCGACGCTTGATCTTAGCCGATACTCGGACTGTGAACGATTTAATTATGTGATTAGAAAGGTTACTGAACAGTGCAGCATTTCATTAAGACCTTCTTAATGAAAAGCTGCACTCTTATTAATGAATTAGCAATCTTATAGAGACCATTATTTTTTTTCGTTTAGCTCTGCTATGCCCTTTGCATAGCAGAGCTAAACCCTCCCCAAATGCAATACAATGAATGAATGCCTTCCAGCAGCACGAAAAGTCGTTTTTGAGCAAGAAACAGATTGTTTCCTTTGCCGAATTCACTTACACAAACTTTTTTTTACCCTACTGCGGGAGGGTAATGTTTTTCGACCGCATGTTTGTACTGTTCGTATGTCCATTGCTATAGCACGCTCTACAGCCCAAACAGCTTGACAGATTATGACATATGAGGCGTCGTTGGATTCGTCTCAATTGTGGAAGTGTCCAAGAAAAAGGGATTGTTTTTTTTTTCCTTTATCATTAAAATATGGGTATCAAATTAAAGCTACTAAAAATACCATTCCAATTTATATATATATCGTAACACATTTTTATGTTAGTATTTGGGCACAAATTCAAGATAAGCGTAACTTTGATAGCAAAAAAAAACAAATTACCTATTATTAAAATTAATGAATTCAGTTAATTGTTTTAGCAGCCGGGTGGTTTGTTTTTATAATAATTTGTTTTGTTTAAAATTTTAGTTTTTTAATGTCCGAGTTCTCCGAATAAGTTATGTGGTATAAGATTATTTATTTTTCTATCAAAGTTACACTTATCTAGAATTTGTGCGAAAAAAGTAACATAAAAGTGTTACGAAATATATATTTTTGGAATGGTCTATTTATTAACTTTCATTTGATAACCATAATGATATGATAACGAAAAAAATATACCTATTGTATACTTAACCCACGTTTTTAGGGGGTAGGGCGCCATGTTTATAAACTATATAGCCTATGTCACTCCCACAATTGAGACGAATTCAACGACACCAATCAATCTGCCTAGCCTTTCCCCAACTATGTTGGAGTCGGCTTCCAGTCTAACCGGATTCAGCTGAGTCCCAGTGTTTTACATGGACCGACTGCCTATCTGACCTCCACAACCCAGTAACTGACTAACACGGTACCCCTTGGCAAGACTGGTGTCAGATCACAAGCTTCTGACTACTCGTAACGACTGTCAAAGATCTTTAAATGTCAGCCGGGACCAAAGACCTTATACTTCTTACTACTAGACTGTGCACTATGGCGCAAAAAACGGTCCGAGCGAGAGGGCTCCCGTTGGTAGTGTGTCACTTTCTAATGAGGTGACCATGACCAAACATAACAAAGGACAAATTGATTGTAAAAACAATGGTGTAAGTATCCCGATATATGTATATATCCTACCTAACTACGCTACCTAAACCTACCAAATTCAAGGAAAAAAAAGAAAAGTGTGTATATTTTTTGGAATCTACATCACTTTCCGTATGGTGTCGGGCCTAAAGAATTTCAACAGCCCATGTTTTTCCATTGTTGTCATAAGAGGCGACTAAGGGACAAACCAGAGAATGGGCAGCAGCGTTCTCTGTGCATTTGTAACAACCATACTGGGATCGCCAACCCGCCTGCAAAGCACTCCCCATGAATAGCACAAATAAAACAGCCCTTAGTGCCCGGCAGCCTGCCTACCCTCGATACGGTAGCGATCTAGGTTAAGGTATGGCAAGGGGTGCAAAGAATCCCGGACGAGATCCGGCTACCCCAACAAATACCGACGACAGGAACTGGCAACGTACAACACGCGCACACTCCGGACTCCGGACCGACGATAAGATCGCCGAACTCGAAGAGGAATTGAGCAGTTTACGATGGAGTATTATAGGGTTATCTGAAGTTCGAAGAGAGGGGGGGACTCGATAACCCTCAAATCCCAAGTCTGGATAAGTCTTGTTCTTCAAGACCCATCGTATAGATAGGAACAAAAAGCTCTTCTTACTCTCAAGCTCATGAAGGAGAGGCGTGAGATGATCCTGCAGTCTTCAGACGATGCTTTGATATACCCCAAAGGATCTTAATTATTTCACTTAATGTCCAGTTGCGTAGACAGTTGAGAAACTTAACTTCACCAATTTTATTCCACTAGGAATCAATTTGCGAATAATATTAACAGCCGCTGAATTTTACTCGAACAAAACCCGTAAAAAACTCCACAAACCTGGTGGTCCTACATTTAGTATTACCAGGCCCAAACATTTAAAAGTACTACTCTTACTCAGTATTAATGAATTATTTTTTAAATACAATGAATTAATGAATTAAAGGAACTGTAAAAATATTTAAATACGCTTCAAAGTTTCATAGACTTTGAAACGTATTTAAATATATTTTTTATTCGTTCGTTTTGGTATTACATAAAAAAGAAAATATAAAATTTTCTACCATATCTACCAAACCCAATGATTAGTTGAGCTGGCAAGATGTCAGACAAGGACACACTACCAGCGGGCACCCTCTCGCTCAGGACCGCTTTTGGTTAGCTACCGCTTATAAGGGAATAGCTAACCTAGATGTATGGTAATAGATTTCATTTTAGCTATACAAAAATTTTTGGTGCACAGTCTAGTAGTAAGAAATACGTATAAGGTTTTTGGCCGGGACCAACGGCTTAACGTGCTTTCCGAGGCACGAAAGAACCTTGGTATGTTGAAATGGTCACCTATCCACACACCGACCTCTCAAGCGTTGCTTACCTTACCTTGTGACCCGTGCGGCTGTTATTATTTAGCCACGAGCTCCCTCCACGAATTCAACGACACCATATATGTTATAAGTTAAGCCATTTGGGCTGTAGAGCGTACTATAGAAATGTACATACATACATACTTACATACATCAGCCCCAAATTCATTAACCTCCAGCAGTCGGGTAATAAATAATCTTTTACCACATAGCTTAATGGAGAACTCTTTCATTAATAAAATTAAAAAGCCAGAAATAAAACAAATTTTTATAAAATCAAAAAACCTGACTGCTAAAAAATAATTAAATAAAAAAACAAGTACTAGGTATAATTTATACATTAAATATAATGAGGAGCTGCAGGCGGGAACAAACAAAAATTATAGAACACCAACCAAAAATTCGTTTGCTCTGGCAGCACCTCTTAATTTTTAATGTAAAATTATACCTAGTACTTGTTTTTAACTTTTCAGTTAATTATTTTTTTTGCAGTCGGTTATTTTGTTTTTTTTTAATAATTTGTTTTATTAACATAACTATTGTCCCAATGCTGGGCAGAGGGCTCCCCCAGGGCCTTCCAACGTTCTTTGAATTTTGCCTACTCCGGTCAGTACGTCAAAAACAAGTTTAAATTGTCATAAAAATAAATGCAATATATTCAACTTACCTAGAATGAACGTATGCAAGAAATGGCTCTTGATACAAGCCGGCGAGAATGCAGTGTTATCGGCTTCGAGGAAAACGACGCAAACAATATCGTTGCCTATATGACGTTTCCTTTGTAGTTTCTGAGGGTCATGTCTCTCGTATGGGAGCAGGGTTGACACGTGGAACATGATTTCTATTCCCCGCCAATTTGTGTATACGGAGTACAAGCCGGTTAGATCGTGCACTGTATCTAATCCACCCTTGTATTTGTCGAAACCTGTAAAGCCAAAGGATTTTATTACAGACCCTTGCATCTTGTTTCATTATTATTATTAATCTGGGTCGGGTTAATAAGGTTTTATTGCCACTTGCTTCTCAGAAGACAAACCATAGCTGTGAGTTTACTGCAATTTGATTGTTGTTTTATTAAGGACCAAATTGTTGTTTCCGTTCAAACGACTTCTCGTTAGAAATTTGGATTTCGGGCTAAATGGATAAGGTGCTCTTTTATTAACGGCTTTGCAATTAAATCTTGGCCGGTCCTTGAAGTTATCGTAGGTATATATGGTTAGGGTGGAAGCAATATATCCTCACCTTTAAGTCTGACTTTCTCTCCTAAAACTTGTAAGAATTCTTCAAACATCGGTGAGTTTTCGTTATTGTCCAGAATTTCTTCTTCTGTGTACTGGTTCTCTTTTACGTATATTACTCCAACCTTCAGCTCCGATTTTATAAACACCTGAAAACATTAAATTATTTATTGTAAGTTTATTTTCCACATGGTTTTGCGTTTCAGTTATCCCAAATAATGTTGTTGTTCACTCGGCGCATATTAATATATGCGCCGAGTGAACAACAACAATATTCCAATTCGGAAAGATACCAATACAAAAATATCAAAGGAAAATGTGTCCTTTATCGCTTTTCAGGTGCGACTCATGGATATGGTAATAAAATATCAAAACATTATAAAGAAAAAATATACATATTATATATACTGTACAACTATTTTCCTAATGCACCTCGGCAAACGTCGTGTTTCGTTTGTCGTCGGCTTTATATCAGTAGCTCTTTGCACCTGGTGCAGACTGGACGCTCTAAATCAACTTCAAAGTATAGTAAAGTAGTTGTTATACTCTTTTAACTTAGTGTAATTAATTTTAAAATTGGAGTAAAGCTGCTAAAGGAAGATAGGAAAATAGTTTTAAAGCTCTATATAGATCACACGAAAATCAAAACAAAACAATAAGGTACTTAGTTCTGAATTCAAATTATTATACACGATAAATCTAATAACTGGTGGACATGGAAATTAGCATTTGTTTATATTCGAAAATGCGATGATTGCCGAGGGACATCTAGACAACAGTTGTTCTGTAAATGGTTAGGATACATTCTTCAAAACTTTGTAGGATTATTAGTGCATAATATGCACTTGTGTCTAGGTTTGCATTAAAAGCTAGCAAAATACTTAGACCCCTTACATAACCCCTTTCAATGTTCGCAGAGCTGTTTCATAAAAAAAATGAATTACCGAAGCAGTATTCAAAAAAACAACTCTCGTAACAATCACGCTATGAGCGTCATTTTCTCAGACGCAGTGTTTTATTAGCGAGTTAAATAAGGAATAGACTAGCAATTTATTCTTGCATGGCGTCTTTGATCAGAATGTCGCTACTCTTCAATTGACAAGGGCCTCAGGGACCTCTCTCATTATCTTGGTTATCTCAGCCTTCATGCAATGATCCCCGAAGTACCGCTATACCTTATAAAAACAATGTCCACTGCACTGATGAACTAGTTTCGTAATAAAACGATAGTAAGCTTAGCCCGAAGCTTACAAGAAATTGTTTTAAAAGCTTCAGATATTCAACGCCTTATTGGAAAAAGTGCCAAGAATAATGGAGCAGAAGCCGTCAACAATCAGATGTAAGAAGGCATTTCAAATAAAATATTCACCCTGAAGCGAAAAAAGAACTTTCTTTGCTCATAAAATAATACTAGAAGCGCTTAGATGTTTACCTCCTCACAATTACGAAGTGATCGGAGTACCAATTTCGATGAAAGATATTAAGAGGAACCGTAATCCGGATTATTATGGCTACTTTTTCGGTATCGAATCTAGTTTCTCTAGGGACACTTCTAATCTATTTCAATGCGATTGAGGGGACGAAAGATTCGGGCAGATTACCGGTATTATTTTTGTTGTGTATTCAGTTGAAGAGCAGACTTATTTATATTTCCGTGCCCGAGATTTCATATATATTGACAAATCCTGCGGATTTCTTCAAGGTAAAAATGTAGTAAGCCACCGTACTGGTACCAACAATATTTGCCGCACTGATAAGTACTCTAGATCATAAATATAATAAAATCAGAAACATGCCGTAGAATATGTTAGAAATGGTAATATTTATGCGAAAACCGAAAAGAAGGGCACATTACAACTAAAAGCTTTTTGGTACTAATATGATTTCAAAGTTTACCGGCAAATGAAAGATATACGAAGGCAGCATATTGTTTAGCATATACTTTGGCAAGGAGTTGAAGTGAATGAGTGGGTTCGTCACAATCGTTTCAGAACTTAGAGCACCCCTCTTAAGTTGAACAATAAAGAACTCTTGATTGTCAGTAAATGCTTTAGCCGTTAGGCTGTTCTTGGCTCCTTATTTACAAAAAAACTAATTATAAATTATGAAATTGTGATAATTTTACTTCAACATTTCTCTTTGAATAGGTACTTAGTAGCTTATTTAATATAGTATCTATTTCTGGAACGTGGAACTGTAATCAAGCTTTAAAATTTCACCGCCTAATTGTGTTCTTCAATATTTCAATAATGCTTCAAAGAGGGACTGTAGTTTGTGTCTATAATTGTTTAGTAGTTGCCTACCTACCAGTAGTAGTTCAGAAAGCCTAATTAATATTTGAGTGGGTTCAATACGTATCTATTCCAATTGAATGGCAGCAGGTCAAAAGCAAGTTGTGGGCGACACGAAACACCACTCAATTTTACACTAAATGGAGAATTAATAGTTTATTTAGACGGAGATTCTTGACTATTTCAGAAGTGTTTTGGTGAACATTGTAATTATTCAAGAGGCAAGATGTCTTCTTTAAAAATAAACTTCTTATTTATTGCATGTTGTGGTGTTGACGCACTAACGATAATAAATTGCATTTTTAGACTATATTCACTGAAGAAAAATGTAGTTGGAATGTAAATTTATTTTGTTACACCACATATATTTGTTCCATAAAACTTATCTACGTCATATCCTTGGTAACAACGGCTTCACTGCGAGCATACATCAGTCGCGAACGCCAATATTTCACCTTACAGTAACAAAACACAGACTAGACGAACATTCCGTTTGATGAGAACACATTTTACTACCGTTCTACTACTTAATAAAGGAGACATAAAGTACTGTAGGTACCTAGTCGCAATTCTCGGGCACATACATATATTCGCTGCGGGTCACAAACCTACGAATACTTTATGTTTACTTTACTAGCACTTTTTGTATCAGTGAAATGTTTATGTTAAAATAGTTGAGCAGAAATTGCATATAAAATGGAGATGAAAAGTGGAAGGAAACGGCCTGACGTCATAAACATGATGTCACTGCCTATGCTTGTTACGATACACATGAGGAATATTATAGTAGTAGGTATAAGAACGCTCGGTGGTGGTAATTATGAAGTACTTGGCTGAGTGCCAAAAGAGATTGTGATAAAACTGACACATATCCAAGGGAAAAAGTTGTCAAAAACCAATAAGAGCTTTATCGAATATTTTTAACCTTCCTAAACGGAAAAGTCAAGGGACAAAGAAGATAATATGGATATGAATTTTAAAAAGAAAGTTAGAGATGTCAACAAAAGCGATTTGAATATTCGTTAAAAGTTTCTTGAACATAAATAGATTCTCTGAATGTAATTATAATGTCGCCGGATTAATGCAAACAACGTAATATCGTAACTCTTTCTTCTCAAGAAGACACGGGTATATTCTAAACTATCTAATTTGTATGGGATTTATTGTACGAGTATTTGAAATGATCTATATATATCGAGAATTTATAAACTCGCAAGATGAATTACAAATTTACGATGCCAGCAACAATCCGGTGACATATATATACGAGTGTGCATACTCAGTACTTTTTATACAAGTAATTGTAAAGGTTAGGGGTGGGTTGATGTGTTCCACGATTGTAGGGACAATTGTAAAAGAAACACTTTTTATGACATCGTTAACGTTTTAACGGAGAAAAAGCAGAGATAAGGTACGGTAAGGGAGAAACTGGGGGTAGCTTAATGTTTCCGTGCGAAGCTTTTGAAAATTGATCCTAAATGGTGTCATGTCGCTTAAATTTTCATTTACCTGCTTCTCAATATCTGAGAATAGTAATAAGAAAATTGTTTGGAAGTTATTTTGTATGAGTAGTATAGCGAAATAAGGTCTATTTTAATGTAGAAAAGAAAAATTGGCCGTCATTCACATTAGCCCTGGATCCAGAGACTGGAATTCATGGAGAGTTGGAAAGAGGCTTATATAAGCAGACTTATATATAGTAGCAGTAACAGTAGAATTACACCAAAACCTGGATACGTGCGCATGGAGTTAAAAGGCGAGATCAAAATCCTTCGTTGACCACATCGTTGCTTACGAATCAATAACAAAAACAACGCGAATAGAAATGAGGAACTTATATAGGCAAACTTTTATATTTTAAAAGCGGCTTATCTCAATATTGTAACCAAATCGCAAAAAATCAACAAGAGTCCGTCAGTTAAACCCATTTAAGGAACCTTCACTTCCAGTATTTCAATATTCAGGAAAATATTAAAGAAAAACCACCAAAGCTTAAAGTCCGAAGATCATAAATCATTCAGGTGGAAGCAGCCGTCAACATAGATCTGAAACAATCTCTTTCAGAAAAATAGCGAACAGTTTCGTAACGTTTACCGGACTTCTTGTCAAGCCATCCACGTCAGGCTACGTTACTTTACTTCATGTTTTCGGTCAGATTACATTATATCCAAGGAAAAAGTTACAGACGTTTTTCTTATTTACAGGTTTCAATCAAGAAGAGTGTGTAGAAGTGATTGAAACACTGTTATTAATAGTTTTCGGTCCGTTTCTTTGTTTGAAATAGATCGGTGGCTATCTGTAATGGAATTTGTTATTCCCTTGAAATGCTCAAAAATGGTAGACTTTCGTCCTTCATTACATATGAGTTGTTTGTATTATTGGTAAAAGTGGGCTAATGATACAGTATTAAATTTTTCGGAATTATAGTCTGTGTATTATCAGATTAAAGTCCCGATATATTTCCAGAGTTAGGCAGTATATATGTACAACAATCATTTTGAATTGAGTGCCTTAACACACTTTGTGTACTGTACGCAGAAATAAACATTTTATCATTTGCAAAATGTCGTCCTTTTCAGGTAACTCACTTTTTATTTGTTCTTCTTTTTTTAGCACAGAAATGGTTGTGAGCTTTCAACGTTAAATTAGGTATTCAATTCAATAAAATTCTTAATAGCCAAAGTTACGGTAAACAAATTGTAGTTCGTTTGACGAAAACAAAAGGTTCTCTGAATTTTATTGTATTTACTGTTCTTGTTGGAAAACAAATAAATCCTAGGTAATGCATAGTTGGTACAATGGTGGTTACAATGTGTAAAATCTTCGGCATGCAATATTTTTCGAGTTTGATTCGGTTCTAGTAATTGGCATAACTTTACGCCTCGTTTATTAATAAGATGTTAAGTGCTATAAACCGATTACGAAATTGAGTAACTGGAATTCAGAACGCGTCAAAATCCTACTTAAATGATACAGTTTCACAGATTTATTGGCCAGAGATTACAAAAAAAAAGTTAAATCAAAAAATCAAAAAACCCGACTGCTTCAAAAGCGAACTAAAAAGTCGTAAACAAGGAAAAAAATCATGCTGTGCAGTCGGAGGATACATACGCGCGAGCTGGCTGACCAAAACCAGATGTATCCTCCTCCTGCACAGCATGATTTTTTCCTTGTTTACGACTTTTTAGTTCGCTTTTGAAGCAGTTGGGTTTTTTGATTTTTTGATTTAACTTTTTTTATTTATAACTTTTTAGTTAAGTTTTTTTCGAATTAGATACATTTAAACATATAAGTGTTGTATATTTTTGAAATCACCTCTTAAAACCCTTTATTTTGATACCCCACACGATGGGTTTGGAAGAAAAAAAAAATTTGGGCCCCTACAATATGGCGCCCAAAATCCGCCATTTTTCTATTAACCTATTTGAATGTAGCCTATGACACTCGCAGGATTAAGACGAATCGATTGACGTATGAATCATCAAAATCGGCCAACGCGTTTGGTGTCTGGAACGCAACATAGGAACAAACATACATACATACATACATACATACATAGACTGATAAACACATTACCCTCCTTCGGCAGTCGGGTAAAAAAATCAACTCCAGTAACTACGTATTCAATTTTCTTATGTATATATATACATCGTTATGTTAAATATCTGATATACTATGTAATTATGATGAGCTAAACTTTGAACAGTAACAGTTGGTATTATGTTAGTTATTAAACATATATATTAGCATATTTCATTTGTGGTTAAATTCATAGAGCATATATTAGATTAGCGTATTTTCAGTACGATAGATTTCGTTCGTAGTTTCTGAATTTTGATAGTAGTGAGACTTTTTATAACATTAACATACCTAAGGCATACTTAGCGTAAATATTGACCTAAAATTTAAAATAAGTTGGATAATAACTTTGTAATTTTAAATATATACTAGTTAATCAGAATGTGGACATTTAGTACCTAGACGATACGTTTTCGAATAACATATTCTAGCTTTCCGACATGGCCAGGTTTTTGGGTAGTGTGTGTCGGTCCAAATTATTATTATTATTATTATGAGCCTGTTATGTCCCACTGCAGGGCAAAGGCATCCCTTCCGTCTTTCCATTTTTCTCTATCCCTAGCTATATCTGGCCAGTCGTTCAGATAGACGTATAATTCGTCACGCCATCTCTTTCTGGGCCTACCGCGTCAAGTCCGAATAAAATTTTGAAATTTTTCGAATATTTATTTCATTGGCAGGGATAAAGTCCCCACATAAAATCCCTACTCACTGTTATATTCAGAAAGCCGACATATAGAGTAAATTCAAAATGCGAAGGACGGACAGGAGCGATCCGATCTCAACAAAGTTCCGACTTACGAGTATAAACGAACGTAACGTACCTAATGAAAATTGGCAGTTCACTGGATCGAACAAACTTGCCTAACAACATCTACACTCAAAATTGAATCTTTTGCTCCAGATATTTAAGTACATTTCCCTTTTACCTGTGTGGAAGGCTCACAGCTCACAGTAAAGATACTGACGGTTGAAAAATACGTTTATTTGAAGGTGGACGTTTATTGTATCGCTTTATAACGGTAGTGGTTGTTTGGGTTTTGTTTTCGCTTTTCAACATTCTGTTTTAAAAGATAAAAGTTGCCTGGAAGAGATCGTGCTATGCGATAAGGCCGCCCATTGTATTTGTAAATTCTAAGTTTCTTGTTATAAATGTATTTTAAGGTGTACAATAAAGCATATAATAAATAAATAAAAGAAAACTATGTTGGTTTATTAGAATTATATTGTTTGGCTTTCGCGATAGATTAGTCATTAATAAATACTATAGTATAAAATTGCACCGAGTGTTTATAGATTTTATTCACAATTGAAAAGTGTAGGTAAGTCGCGAAGATAAGTTTCGATAGATATTGAATAGAAGGTGTTTATACGGATTAATGCACTAATTACAGTCAAACAGGGTGAATAGGAAAGCAGGGGTGAATAGAAACAAAACTTTGAAGGGAATTTTAACTGTAATCATATCATCATCATATCAGCCGAAAGACGTCCACTGCTGGACATAGGCCTCCCCCAAGCGTCGCCACATTGACCGGATCACGTAAGGTAACTCCGAGCATAGCCCTCTCCATTTTTCTTTGAGTGACAGTTTAACTGTGATACCACTTAATTGGTTTCAAACAAAGCATCTTTTATTTTAATAAATATTTAATCAATTGGAGTACCTACTAAAATGCTACAAAATAACGTGAAAATTCCCTTCGAAGTTTTGCTTCTATTCACCCCTGCGTTCCTATTCACCCCTTTTGACTGTACCTTCTTTATTTATTTTATTCCTTTTAGTTTTTTACCATAGGGTCTACCTTGCCTAATTACTTATCCATGCTTATTATATCATTATGCTCAAAGTACACTCGATTAAAAACGTTTAAAACTTAATCATAAGTACACACAAGTGCCTTTGTATTTACTTTATAAGGTAAGGGAAACGTCAGAAGTTTATTTAAATGGCTGGTTGCCTCGCTCAACTTCAGAGTAATTAGCTTCGTTCCACACACTAATTCGCGTTTTCAATCCAAAGTTACAACATTGCCCGCGTAATATTTTAATGTGTCCCATCCCTCGTATTATCTTCCTCAAACTATAATGCCATATCTGACAAAATTCTATTTTGAGTTATTGACGATAAACAAAAAGCCGTAAGGTAATAAAAACTACAAATTGCGAGAGATTTCGGTGTCAAAAAATTTATCTTAATGCGCACTTTCGAATAGGATCATTGTTAGTTTGTATCAATTACATCATCATCATATCAACTGAAAGACGTCCACTGCTGGATATAGACCTGCCACATTGACCGGTCCCGTGCGTCTCGCATCCAGCGGATCCCCGCAACCTTCATCAGGTCATCGGTCCAACTGGTGGGAGGCCTTCATTGATTGATCAATTACTTCATCAAAATGCAATTTTGCGAACTAATCTTTTTTATCCGAAATCTATTGATAATTTAAAAATATATAATGCTTAGACAGACCGATTGAGATTTTTTTGCTGATTACAATAGGGTAAAAAAACAAAAAACGTCCGATTGTCAGATAGTAGCATTTTTGCTTAAGGACGGCAGCGTACAGGATTCCATGTGAGCATGAAGTTTGTAAGAGAGAAGTAGTGTGTAGTCTAACTTGTCATTACTCCATTACTGTGATTAGCTCGAGGTATGGAGAGGCATTTCTCCTTTGGGTGTAAAGAGAGCGCCGATATGCGCCCCCCTACGAGTACGAGTTCGTTCTCTTCGTCCTCACGACTAACAGCCCTCATCAATGTTTCACGGCAGTAAGCGGCAGCATCGTTTATTCGTAATTGGGAACTGAAAAAACAATCGCAGCGAGGGAAAGGTTTTACTGCTAATTTACTTGCGATCCTGAGTTCGCTTCGGGCCGAATGCTAAATGAGATAAGACGGGTTCAGGTCGTGATTTTCTCGTGTTTGTTTTGTCGGCTGTGTGTGCTTACCCTTACCTTTAAGTTCGCAAATAGATACGGACTTGTACGGACTCGACGCCACGTGTAAGGTTGGTTACATAATGTGCCTAAGTAATGTGTACCTACTGTGTAGTATGTACTATGCTTAAATGTGCGGAAACTTTCTATCGACACGTGATTAAAGTTAATCTATTTGATGTACTTATTTAAGAAATATCTAGCCTAGCTATAGTATTTTTTTTTGGAATTAAATAAAGCAATAAGCAGCTGTTTTATGTGGCAAATAACGGTAAAGGACAAAAGCCCATGTTGTGGTTATGATGATTGAACTTTCATTAAACGAAGCTTTTGCATGACAAACCAATTTCGGGGCTTACAAAAGTGTTTTCAAAATTGAATCTCAGTCATTTTGTGGATAGAATTTTGCTCCGTTCATTTTTATGTAAATGTTCATCGTCTGTGGTAACATTGGCTGTCTATTCTAATGCTTTCTTCCAAGTTTCAACAAAGACAAATTTAACACTAATTCCCGTACATTATGTATACCAAGAAATACGTATAAGGTCTTTGATGTATACCCGCTTGTCGTTTGTTCTACTTTCTTCTAATAACACAGATAATGTTTCTTTTTTTTAATATTACTGTATGGTTAAATACAATTATTCATTAAAAATCGTTTTTTAAAACAATCTTTTTTCGTTTTCTTCTCAGCAAACCCTTTCATTTGACACCCATATCATGACAGTGCACAAAAAATATCTAGTCCACATCTTGGGTCGTCCGCCATATTGGATTTAGAATGACGACCATGCATTGTTTTTCAAACTAAACGTGTATGCAAAATTTCATCTCAAATCTTTAAAATTCAGTTGCAAGATTAGTCCCGATCACATTTACATACATATGTACACTGCAAGTTAAATAAAAGCTTGTAAAATCAGGTGGAAAATATTTGATAGAGGGTGCATTTGCAATAATAGTGGCATCTCACGTGCATTGTCATTTAAAGACAAAGCCGAAAACTCATGAACACATTCGCACCCACAGGAACATGGTATTGCTGCTTACCGGTAAAATTATCAGGTATAATCATACCGATAAAGTTTCAGTTCCAATGACCAATCTCAACGGAGATTAGCTTAGTACGCATAAGCATTAGCAGATATTATAGTGCAAAAGTGTTTGCTCGAACACAGATGCACTCTCAGTTCCATTACTCTCATGGTCCACTGGGACGGCAAACCGACATAAAAGTAGCAGGTACTCCGGTTCGGCGTAATCTAGTCAGCGCTCTGTCAGTCCAGTCTCTGGTTTTTAGCGATAGCCGATCGCAGTGACCATAGATATTAGGACTCTGTCTGTCACTCAAGTCCCAGCATTGTGCTGAGCGATGGCTGTTTTGGATTTTCACGGAGGTGACGGATATTTTCCTTATTTGTATTTCAGTTTATCTTTTTGTTTCGTTTTTTTTATGGTACTTATATCTGGGCGTTATATCTGGCGCAAATAAACTGTATTTGTTTTCTTTTTTGAAGTCTAATTCAAATAATTTATTCCAATGGGGGCTACCGCGTATGAATTCGCCGCTAGAGGCGCTGGTGTGTGGCGTGAGGTCTTTGTTATGTCAAATTTCATGCTTTTTGGCTTTTAGTGCAAGTTTATTTACATTTGTTGTGAATAGTTTCCAAATATGGCAGATAAAGATAAGTACCTACGGGATTTACCAACCACTGCTTTATTAGAGTTTGATGTTTCATAAAATGTTATTCTCCTTTTTTTCGCTGATTTTATATTTAACGGCACTTCTACAGCATTAAAAATGATTGTAATTCAAACTTTTAACAGCTGTATTTATAGACCTTAGCCAACGTTCCAAGTTTAAACTTACGTTAATTAGTTTACCCTTATTGGGCTATTAAACGGCAAAATTTGCTAAGGTAGTTTGTTAAGGAGAAGTACGAACAAGAAACTCCAAGTTACTCTTTTAAAGGTAAAATCAAATAATATTTATTCAAAAAAGATATTACAAAAATATTAAAATGACAATGTACTGCTAGGGGTTAGTAAAATCCCATAATAATACATTTTCATGTATAATGTTGCCCAGACGAGACCATATGACGCGTACTGTCAAAAAGTTATCAGATCTCATGTAGAGCCAAGCTAGAAGCTTGGCTCTACACGTCCTAATTTCACAAACTTAACCTTAGTCAAAATATGTGGCTTGACCGTTTCGCTATCGTCACATGGACGTAGCTAAGTTGCAAAGTGTATTCACTGTTTATTACTTTTCTGTTTTAAACAGTGAATAATTTTTTAAAGGTGACCTTGGTTTTAGGCTTGGTTGGCAACCATGTAGCACAGGCTTTAGAGTAAAAAGTTGGTGAATGGTGAGAACTTTACAAAGCTGATAAAGCTGTTTTGTAGGATAAAGAATGGGGCGGAAAGAGATAGTTTTTATAAAAGTTCGTTGGGCTATTTCTACTTTCTTGAGGGTCGTTTTTGGAGCTCCTCCCCAAGACTAGATGCAGTAAGAAACTATAGACTGGCAAAGTGCAAAATATACTTGTTTAAGTAACTTGGCTTCAGCCGCATGTCTGAGTTTTCTTAAGACATAAATAAGTTTCCGTACCCGAGCACTTAGCTTTTTAATGTGTTCCCTGAATCTAAGGTTGCTATCAATAATGATACCCAGATACCTATTAAATTGACGCACTTCTGGGATCTGCACGAACAGTCTACCCCAGCCAAGCATTCATGTGATGTGATGCGAAGATCTATGATCAATAGGCCTCATTGAGGCAGCGAGTACTAAAAGTTAAATATTCAGTTTTTTCGACATTTAAGGCTAGGATATTGGACCTGAGCCTTTCACAATATTAAATTCCTCCTGTGCAGCACCTCATCCCAAGTATCGGCGGCGAAACGGAGAGCTGTAGTATCTACGTAGGAGATCAGTCCGCCTTAGTGAGAGAGGTCGTTAATGTAAACGAGAAATAGAGTCGGTCCCAAAATACTACCCTGTGGTACCCCATAATCGATGGCATGGTCACTGCTTTTGTGCTGACCCAATCAAACGCACTGTTTACGCCCTGCAAGATAGCTCCAAAAGAGACACATTTGTGTGCCACCTGTCCCAGTGTCTCAAGTTTATCTATCAATATTGGAAGAAAGATCGTGTCAAAAGCTAAAAGTAATGGTAAAGGGATCTCATGGACAGACACCTGCATATGAAAGCTTTCGAAGTCACTGAAATTTTCCATCTACATACCTGGTCAAGTTTGAGCAGTTCCTCCGGAGTATCAGGCAGCTGGCCCAGCATCAGCGGTGGGTTGATATTGACCTCCTTGCCCAGGGAGCGCACCACCTCCTCGCGGTTGTATCGGTCCGCGAACACGCAGGATGCCGGGATCAGACCGTGGACCGTGTAGCTTATTGCCCGGACTAGGATCCTGGAGAAGAAAAGATATGTTACGTCGAGACTTTCAGTTAAGGAAGAGGTGAGAAGGTTTTTATGCGTACCTATCGCTAGGGTTCTAAGGTGACGAGGCAGTTGGGTATCTGCTCTTGCAGAAGCCTGGCCAAAAACTGTACGAAGTCCTTACTATGTACATGCTTTTGGCTGGCATAGATAGTGGGACTGTATGGGCTAGACAAAAGTTTTTCTATGTACGACATTCCAATAAAGTAAGATTGAGCCTTCTAATTTCTTATTACTCAATTTCGATTTATGAAGGACCTACCTATGTAATATGACTGGCCATCCGATTTTTCAGGTTCCGACAGCAGATCTAGGTTACTTGTAACATTCGTTATTATATCGGTGCACTAAAAATACATTGGTCGCATTGTATGTACAGGGACTTACCTACTTACTGTACCTATTATGTAACAGGGAATGTGAAAGGTTGAGGTAGTACACGGGAAGGGGAAGAGAACTCTTGTTCTATTTAAACCGTAAAGTTTCTACTTCCGGCATCCTTTTGTAATTCAATGAATACGCAGAGAATGCTGTAGCGGCTATTTATATATGAATGGATACCATTATTTTTATCGGATGTTTTTTCTTCACCAATTTATTTAGAGTGAAAAGGTGGTCGCAGCTCGCAGTAAACATAATGTAAATGTTTTAAAGTACTATTACATAAAGTATTTTCTTTCAATTCTATCTACACTTGAGAGCAATAAAATCGCACACCTTGACTTTTTTTTGTTAAGGCAGTTTTTTTCATGATCTGTCAAGACAAAAAAAAACAAAGTGTGCGATTTTATTGCTCTCAAGTATATTTTTGTAGGGCTCGTACTGACAGTAGTTAAGAAATCTTAATTTCATTCTAAATTATTGACAATTAGTGGCACATGTATCTTGTTGATAATAATTAACGATGAGTTTATCTATGTATTCAGTGCCAAGAATTTGTCGATCACAATACCAGTAAATTGGTGCTACGAGTGCTACAATTATGTGAACACATGAACTGTTTTATTTAAAGATTAATAACATATATTTCTTAAGTTTTATTATAAAAATATTTGTTAAGATTATTCGATTTTATTAACCCACCAGTTTCATTGTTAACAAAAACCTTTAGAATTCACAAATGTCCACAAATCAGTAATTTAATATTTTAATGCAGGTAATCACAAATCAGGTCCCCAAGATACATGTCCTACCTAGTTTGGGGACCACCGTCTTTACAAACTGATTGTTTTAATAGTTACAGACAAGACACTCACTCACTGAGTGAGTGACTCACTTTGTAACAATCAAAAAAATAAACTTTATTCTTATTCTTATTTTTGTACCTAACCCTAACTATTATCGTGACAACTTCATTGTTTTAGCTGGGCAACATAAATGGGACAATTATATCAGTTATTTCGCAAAATTTTAATACCTGCCTATACCTATCCTTCTTTAATTAAGTGTGCATAACAAGATAAGAGTATCAAATTTTTATATTGTATGTATAAGTTAATGTTGTGTAACTCGTTGGTGATCCTAAAATAAATAAATAGCCCAATGATTGGCCTTATGCACAGTCAACGAGAAACTGCTACAATCACACCGCAACGGAGTGGATAACAAGCATATACTTCAAAAATCTGTATTCATATTTCACTCAGGAGAATCATGAGGAAACTGGCATGTCCCAGAACCAAAAAATCGAAGATATTTGACTTCCACTAACACGCACTGGGCCTGCGTGGTGGATTAAGACCCATTCCCTTTCTCAGAGAGGAAGCCTGTGTCCCAGCAGTGGGAAAATTAAAAGGATGATGATGATATATCGTTACTTGAATCAATTTAGGTGTGCCACCTTCAGTAGGTATGTAAACTGGTTATAGCCTAATTGTGTAAATGAATTTGGATGGGCAAAGGGTATGACTTGCGAAAAGAGAGAGAGAGCATCTTCACCAATGAAAGCGTCCAAGAATTTTTGGCAATAACTTATTATTTAAGGCGGTACCCTGATCAAAAAATCAGCATGGTCTAGCGGCACTGGTGGCGCATGAATTACAGTAGTGAATACGCCCAGATTTTATAATAAAATCTTTAAAAATCGTATTTTAGTCTATCGAAAAAAAAAATATGACAAAAATGTTCGTTATTAAATTGTCTATCCATTAGTGTTAGTACAAAAATTAATTAATGAACACTTTACGAGGAGCTGCATGCTATCAATAATTATTTCTCATTTTTATGGTTTTGTTGGAAGGAGATTAGTGAATCTCCTTCCAACAAAACCATAAAAGTGAGTATTCACTACTGTAATTCATGCGCCACCAGTGCCGCTAGACCATGCTGATTTTTTGATCAGGGTACCGCCTTAAATAATAAGTTATTGCCAAAAATTCTTGGACGCTTTCATTGGTGAAGATGCTCTCTCTCTCTTTTCGCAAGTCATACCCTTTGCCCATCCAAATTCATTTACACAATTAGGCTATAACCAGTTTACATACCTACTGAAGGTGGCACACCTAAATTGATTCAAGTAACGATATATCATCATCATCCTTTTAATTTTCCCACTGCTGGGACACAGGCTTCCTCTCTGAGAAAGGGAATGGGTCTTAATCCACCACGCAGGCCCAGTGCGTGTTAGTGGAAGTCAAATATCTTCGATTTTTTGGTTCTGGGACATGCCAGTTTCCTCATGATTCTCCTGAGTGAAATATGAATACAGATTTTTGAAGTATATGCTTGTTATCCACTCCGTTGCGGTGTGATTGTAGCAGTTTCTCGTTGACTGTGCATAAGGCCAATCATTGGGCTATTTATTTATTTTAGGATCACCAACGAGTTACACAACATTAACTTATACATACAATATAAAAATTTGATACTCTTATCTTGTTATGCACACTTAATTAAAGAAGGATAGGTATAGGCAGGTATTAAAATTTTGCGAAATAACTGATATAATTGTCCCATTTATGTTGCCCAGCTAAAACAATGAAGTTGTCACGATAATAGTTAGGGTTAGGTACAAAAATAAGAATAAGAATAAAGTTTATTTTTTTGATTGTTACAAAGTGAGTCACTCACTCAGTGAGTGAGTGTCTTGTCTGTAACTATTAAAACAATCAGTTTGTAAAGACGGTGGTCCCCAAACTAGGTAGGACATGTATCTTGGGGACCTGATTTGTGATTACCTGCATTAAAATATTAAATTACTGATTTGTGGACATTTGTGAATTCTAAAGGTTTTTGTTAACAATGAAACTGGTGGGTTAATAAAATCGAATAATCTTAACAAATATTTTTATAATAAAACTTAAGAAATATATGTTATTAATCTTTAAATAAAACAGTTCATGTGTTCACATAATTGTAGCACTCGTAGCACCAATTTACTGGTATTGTGATCGACAAATTCTTGGCACTGAATACATAGATAAACTCATCGTTAATTATTATCAACAAGATACATGTGCCACTAATTGTCAATAATTTAGAATGAAATTAAGATTTCTTAACTACTGTCAGTACGAGCCCTACAAAAATATACTTGAGAGCAATAAAATCGCACACTTTGTTTTTTTTTGTCTTGACAGATCATGAAAAAAACTGCCTTAACAAAAAAAAGTCAAGGTGTGCGATTTTATTGCTCTCAAGTGTAGATAGAATTGAAAGAAAATACTTTATGTAATAGTACTTTAAAACATTTACATTATGTTTACTGCGAGCTGCGACCACCTTTTCACTCTAAATAAATTGGTGAAGAAAAAACATCCGATAAAAATAATGGTATCCATTCATATATAAATAGCCGCTACAGCATTCTCTGCGTATTCATTGAATTACAAAAGGATGCCGGAAGTAGAAACTTTACGGTTTAAATAGAACAAGAGTTCTCTTCCCCTTCCCGTGTACTACCTCAACCTTTCACATTCCCTGTTACATAATAGGTACAGTAAGTAGGTAAGTCCCTGTACATACAATGCGACCAATGTATTTTTAGTGCACCGATATAATAACGAATGTTACAAGTAACCTAGATCTGCTGTCGGAACCTGAAAAATCGGATGGCCAGTCATATTACATAGGTAGGTCCTTCATAAATCGAAATTGAGTAATAAGAAATTAGAAGGCTCAATCTTACTTTATTACCCTACCCTACCCTACGCCAACAAGTATTAAGCTGGGATAATCACATTCGAACCTCAACCAGAATTTGGTTTACACTGCCATTAAAACGACTGGCAGCTTAACGTTATGCCTGAAAGGGTTGGTTGGAAACGTCGACAAATTGAAGGGTCTGACCAAAGAGGTTTAGGTACTATCATCCATCGAGATTGAAGAAGGCAGACTTGGTATACACGGTGGTTTTTTATTCATTGGAAAATTTTCAGAGGGTGAAAGTAAAGTACTCGTGGACATTAGTAACATTTACTACAGGACCTACTCTTTTGTTTACGCGAAGTCATAACATCACAAAAAATAGAGTTTGTCACCTAGTCAGATGTCCTGTTCATATTCATTAATATTTTCACCACCTAAAATATTGCCAACGAAATAATTGCCTGTATCTAGTACCTATAGCTGCTAAAATCTCAGGTAGGTCAGGTATATAGAAAACCTTCTATTTTAAACCATTAATTGAACGTAGATTCCTGGGCCAAGTTTACTCGTTGGCATCAAAACTGGCGCATCTCTAATCTACGTTGCGCTGGTGATACAGTTCTCCTTGCTACAGCATATGACGACATGAAGGTGATACTGCATAGATTAGAGGTGGAGAGTGGCAAGTTGGGGCTTGCAACAAATAGGCAGAAAACTAAGCTTATGGAAAAGATCATGCAGAAAAGCTATCGGGTGCATATAGCAATCTGCGGTCTATTATTAATACAACGCAGCTGCGTCCAGGAAATAAAATTATGGATAGCCATGGCTATTTAATTAAAGGTAGTTAAAGGAACAAAAAGGTAGCAATTTTTGGTCACCAGCCTGACGAGAACCGATACAGACAACCAGCCATTCTGACGCACACTAAATATGCTATGATACGCCTCCAGAACATATGGTAAAATCGTGGCATAAGCTGTAAGGAACCAAAGCCCATCAGATTATTAATTAATTATTATCAGAGCATTAATTTTCCCCATTTTCCTCTATGGAGTTGAGATGTGGGCAATCCGAGCAAGGGAATGACAGAGGGTAGACACATTCGATATGTGATGCTGGTGGCGGATGCTCCGAATACCATTGACAACCAAACGCATAAATGTGTCTTTTAAATTTTTAATCCTTTCACAACTCGATGTCAAGACCAGATTGTCCACAGTATGGCTACAGCGTATTTTGACCGTTTTCGGCCACATAATGCAAAGAGGAGATAGAAGCCTAGAAAAACTGGTCATCGTTTGCTGTAGCGAAGGGAAAAGATAATGAGGCCGGTCGCAAACACGATGGTCTGACCAAGTGAAAGAAGCTACGTCCGCAAGCAAATTTCAGCAGGTGGTGATGGCAACTGTGGACCGAAATCAATCTTCAGTAATGAGTGACGAATTGAAGAAGAGAAGATCTAAACTGACAACTATTTGATCGGCGAAAGCATTGCGACTACACTATAATTTAACAAACAGGGATAACTGTCTTATATTTCAATACAGAAACAGCTAAAAAAATAGCTCAAATGGGACAATCTACCGAACATCGATTTTCATCAATTACAAGGATCCAATGTCCAGGTAAATAAGAACTACGCACAAAACTTTCATGCACACTCTAATGCACCACCCCACTGCGCTATAATAGCAAGAACACCAGTAGAGCAACAGCAAACAGAAATTAACATCACCAGCTCAGTAGCACTTGTTGACTCAAGATAATGGATACGGCAAAATGAAACTAGCCATAGCTAGGGACTGTCGTTTGTTCCGGCTTTGTTTGGTTGTAATTAGGTTAACTGCCATCCTCCACTCATTTACTTTGTTTGGGCATTTTTCGTAATTTCCTTTGCTAGGGTGTGACTTCCGGGTGGTTCGTTTTCAGAGCTAGATTTGAGAGCATATTACACGTGTAAGTCAACAACTCGTTCAGATTCTGAACGACAGTCATTACTAACTGCTTTACGTAAAATATCTAGTCCACCACAACAAGCTAAAGTAATTTTTTTTATGGGCTTTGCTAAACATCTAGGTTTTAAATTACCTACCTCCTGGTTAAAAGCATTAAGTTTATCAAATTAGAAGCCCATATAGATTGAAATACTCGTCACAAAACATATTGAACATATTGATTAAATTAGTCCTAATTTCATTGTAATTCGGCGACAATACTATAAATTGAATCATTCAATCGAACGAGACGCTTGTTGTTCTAAAACTAATTGCATTGCAGCTTAACGACGGCTTAGTATTAGTGATGGAATAAAACCATTCATCGGGGTTAATGGCTTCATAACACCGACGGTAAAAAGCCCACAATTAGCAACACTCACTAATAACCAGTGCGTAACCAAACACGCTTGAAACTTTACAGAATTGGTCGGAAAATGCCCAAGAATTTCGACCAAAATTGTTATTACCCTGGCAGGTATTTAGGGTTATAATTATGTAGTATATTTCAGCGGTCTGGCCGTAAATTTTGCTATGAAACATGGGTCTCAAATACATATAAATCTCGATGATTGATCGCTAGCCACCACGCTCGGCAGTTACATTAAGGGCTGCCAAATAATTTTATCATTGTTCAAGTGGATGCTGGTACCTATGTCGTGGCTTATAACGAGACCCTTGGGAGATAGGGTGTGACCCATTCGCAGCTGGGGACTCACGACACGCCATAACAACTATAGGGAACTTCTATTAATTATAAAATGAATTCCTCACTTACTATCATTTTGGGTCACATATGGAACAATAATTACAGTGTTTTACATTTCCTCGTCATTCCGTATATTTCGATCAAATTACAATTTTAAATTATAGGTAGTCAAGCCCACGTTGAAAGTCTATTTCAAACAAAATTTTATATGAGTCAGCGCTATGTTACAAATATTCCCATTAGATAATATTGGATTTTAGGAAAATCAATGTTCCCACTGAAATTCCTTGGTCGGTTTTCAGATATTCAACATTCAATTATTCGGTTATCGTTATTAGCATAAAGTTACATAATTGATATAATGTTATCAAGCATAAGGTTAAATCTTGAATTAAATAAGTGGGTCATAAGGATGAACCAACCCACGTAGCATGATTATTAGGACAAAGGCAATTAGTATTAGCTTGTGATTAAAAAACTATGCTAAGACAAACCGTCGCAACATCTGGTAACAGAAATGAATTCAAAAAACATTTGAATAATCTTAATAAAATTTCTTATTATGTAAGGTAAGTTAATCTTAGCAATGAACACGTACTACCTTTATTTGAATTCAGTATTACCATCCTAAAAATTTGAGCAGCCAACATTTTTAATTAAATGCTTCCGTTGTCTCGCCGTTTCAGTTTTCCTATGACAGCGCATAATGAAAATGCCGGAATTTACGGTGAGCAGCCGAGGAATCTCCCTGCGAGCAATTCCTATGTAAAAAGGAGACATTTTTGCGGCGTGTCTTGATTTTTATGATGTAGTGTTCTTTGTAGGCTCAGGGCTCACCTCAATTTGTTTTGACACGAATTTGTCTACCAACACCTCCTTTTTGAAAAAATCGTGCCTCGAAAACTTGGTGAAGTAACCTGTCAATCCCTAATGGCAGATAAAGTGATAGCTCAGTTCAAGCGCACTTTCGTTCTCACCAAAGTTTTGTTGAAACTTGTTACCCACGGTGACAATTTTATAGAATAGACTGACAGTTCTATGTTCTACTGAACAATATAAAGGTAAAACACTTTTTTATTAAAAAAGACAGTTGATAGACCTAACGATGCAGTTGAGAATGTATTCGAATTTCTGCGAACAAGAATGAAAATGCACGAAAAATTCGGGGAAAATATTACTCTTTCCAACACGTACGTTCCGTGGCACCGCAAAATGAAATCAACTTGATTGACAATAAAATACGAGTTTCACTTGATTAGTAAAGGAAAATTCTGGAGTAAATGAAAATTTCGATGGGCTCTTCATTGTAACTGTTTGGAGAAAGCTTTTAATTTTGTAGTTTTCTTTGTAGACTTGTATGAAGATTTTTCAATCAATGACACGCTTTATGAAAAAAATTACTGAAATATACAAAAAAAAAACCGCTGTTCATTTTTGCTATTATAGCTCGATAAAAAGTATGGAAAATGTAATAAATCATCAGTGTATTATTTACTATATAATCTAAGATTATAATATTATGAAACTGTTGCTAAATAAGGGGTATCGACACATGACTGTGTGTTTAAAAACCGAGCCGTAGGCGAGGTTTTTAATAGTATCATACGAATGTTTTAATACCTAGTTATGTGCAGTTTCATACACTACTTTACCTACACTCATACATTGGGATTGAACCTACTAAATACCTTTTTTTGCATTTGCCATGCCAAGTCGTGATAGCATTTATCATATAATTTTCTCGACTTTGCTCTGGTAATAGATTATGAGTTAATATTTTTCGTCGCCGCATTTAAAATATCGGGCGGAGTAAAATTATCTTCACTTTCACTGATTTCAGATATTTTTAAGCAAGAACTAAAAAACTCATGAAATTCAGTACAGAAAAACGTATGAATGGCGCCTTTTGGCGCTTTTTCTTTTGAGTTTTTCCAGCATATCACCTCATTAACCGCGCATGCGCTAAAGCGGAATCGGAATCAAAAAATGGAATCAAAACTTTTTATAATAGGTACTATAAAAAACCGGCCAAGTGCGAGTCGGACTCGCGCACGAAGGGTTCCGTATATGGTAAATTGCGGTTTACGATTTATGACGTATTAAAAAAAAACTACTTACTAGATCTCGTTCAAACCAATTTTCGGTTGTAGTTTACATGGTAATGTACATCATATTTTTTTTTTGTTTTATCATTCTCTTATTTTAGAAGTTACAGGGGGGGGGACACATTTTACCACTTTGGAAGTGTCTCTCGCGCAAACTATTCAGTTTAGAAAAAAAAAACATTAGAAACCTCAATATCATTTTTTTGAAGACCTATCCATAGATACCCCACACGTATGGGTTTGATGAAAAAAAATCATTTTTAGTTTTAGTTTCAAGTATGGGAACCCCCAAAATTTATTGTTTTTTTTCTATTTTTGAGTTAAAATCTTAATGCGGTTCACAGAATACATCTACTTACCAAGTTTCAACAGCATAGTTCTTATAGTTTTGGAAAAAAGTGGCTGTGACATACGGACGGACAGACAGACAGACAGACATGACAAATCTATAAGGGTTCCGTTTTTTGCCATTTGGCTACGGAACCCTAAAAATGGCGCGCATAAGCTTTCCATTACAAAAAAAAATGGAAACTCGTTGGTGATATTAACTTCTTGGATTTGCCTCTAGCATTATTTTGTTAGATAGTGTTATAATAAGATTCTATTTTAGAATTTCGGTATTTTATTTATAAAGTATGTCAATATAAACTCGTTTTGAAGTTTATAATTCGAATATTACGATATGAGAGTAGATAATAGTAGTTTATGCAATGGTCATATAATATGGGTTATTAAAACACGAGCGTGGGTTTATCACATGAGGCGAAGCCGAATGTGATAATATTAACACGCGAGTGTTTTAATACCTAATAATATGCCGTTGCATACACTATTTTATCTTCACTCATACAGTTGAAATAAAATAAAAGTAGAAACGGAAAAGATATGCAGTATGGCGGGCAATTTAAATTCTCATTGCACCATCACAGCGCAGCGCGCGCATCCATAGACAGTAACACTAGCTCATAAGCGATAATAAATTAAAAAGTAAAAGTGTGCTATAAAAATTAAAATAGTTATTTATGCTACAAGTGCGGAAGGTAGGTGATTTCCGATGAGTGGCATTTTTATTCACGAGCGAGCGAAGCGAGTGAGTGGATAAATCGACTCAAGTCGGAAATCATCTTACGTACGTGTATCATACAACATTTTACTATGCATTGTGCGAGGAAATAAATAAATTAATAAAATGAAATTAATAAAATGGCGGGCTTATTCAAGCGCGTTCAGCATATCCACAGATTAACTAATAGTTCCTCGGGCATATCTACTGCGCACACCACTGACTTATAGTTATCCTACCTCATTGGTATCATACAACATTTTACTATGCATTGTGCGAGGAAATAAATTAATTAATAAAATGGCGGGCTTATTCAAGCGCGTTCAGCATATCCACAGATTAACTAATAGTTCCTCGGGCATATCTACTGCGCACACCACTGACTTATAGTTATCCTACCTCATTGGTATCATACAACATTTTACTATGCATTGTGCGAGGAAATAAATTAATTAATAAAATGGCGGGCTTATTCAAGCGCGTTCAGCATATCCACAGATTAACTAATAGTTCCTCGGGCATATCTACTGCGCACACCACTGACTTATAGTTATCCTACCTCATTGGTATCATACAACATTTTACTATGCATTGTGCGAGGAAATAAATTAATTAATAAAATGGCGGGCTTATTCAAGCGCGTTCAGCATATCCACAGATTAACTAATAGTTCCTCGGGCATATCTACTGCGCACACCACTGACTTATAGTTATCCTACCTCATTGGTATCATACAACATTTTACTATGCATTGTGCGAGGAAATAAATTAATTAATAAAATGGCGGGCTTATTCAAGCGCGTTCAGCATATCCACAGATTAACTAATAGTTCCTCGGGCATATCTACTGCGCACACCACTGACTTATAGTTATCCTACCTCATTGGTATCATACAACATTTTACTATGCATTGTGCGAGGAAATAAATTAATTAATAAAATGGCGGGCTTATTCAAGCGCGTTCAGCATATCCACAGATTAACTAATAGTTCCTCGGGCATATGAGCAAAATATACGTTCTGCCAAACATATTTAATGAATATTTAAAATTAATTTATTGATCAAAATCTAAATCTAGAGTAATTAAAAACGCCTAAAATAAAGTATTAGTTTTATTTTACCTTTTATATGAATGATAATCTGTACATAACTATTTTTTTAATCTTTTCTCAAATAATAAAAACTCTATGCGTCGGGCTGACGTTGGAGTTAAAAATTAAAAAAGTACAGGAAAGTAAAAGGCACTAGTGAAAAAAAGTGACACTTTCCGCACAGTTTGGCTGCTTGGAAAACCGCTCTTTTCGAGGACATGCATTGTAAAGTTATTTTATGATGCAGTTGTTTGAAAATCGAAGGAAAATGCTGCACTGTAATGGTTTTTTTTTTAATTTTACTTTTCCACGAATATAAAGTACGTGTTTATGCAATACTTTTTGAATTCATAATTGGAACATTACGTTATGAGTGTAGATAAAGTCCTTTTTTATCAAAACAGTATCTTTTTAAGGCGGTACGCTAATGATATAACAGGGCTTTTCCAGTTTCACCTCTAGCTATGTTTTACGCTGAGCTACATTTATGTTCATTAATATTCAAAACCTCAAAAAAAGAAAAACAAAAGTAAGAAAAATAATTCATTGCCACAGAAAAGCAGATTCCAATGATTCCATGTGCCACTTCTGGAACAATCATTTTAGTTTTTTAAACGTTCGACAAATGTTTCAAATGGCGTTAGTTTACAGCCTAATAAATTGCTGATTCAACACAAGAATGTAGGTTATTATGGATAGAGTAGCTGCTGCGTGCGGCTCCACCCGCATGGGATTAGTACTTCAGCACAAAATCTTAATATACTATATCATATATATGTATATTTTTATTCTGCTATATTAGTGTATAGTTTCATCAAAAGCCGCTCAGTAGTTTTGCGTGAATGAGTAACTAACATAATATATGTACATCCATCCGTCCTCACTAATTTGTGTTAATACTCATAGCATTAGTAGTAGTAGGAAGGATATATAGTTAGATAGACAGAATATACTTTACTGTACACCAAAATGTTAACACTAATCTTTCACAATATTCCTAATTGTATGGAGTACAATAACAAAGTCGTTGCAGCTATTATTGAAGTCGACGGAGTATTTTAAGATCCCCTGACAGCTGTCTTATGAAAATTTATACGAAAACACGATGAGAGAAAATATTGTTGATGGAGAACAATTTCTGAATGTTTTTAATGTAATTTGTATCGTCCGCAGAGTGGCGCCTGTCAAGACTAGAGCTGACTTTTGTGATGTTTAAATTATTATTAAGTTTTCTTGATGGCATGCAGAATCAGTATTCATGTTTGCACCGGAAAAGTGATGTAAAATGTCTTTGAATACAGAAATATAATGTTTTTCCGACGCATTTTGTTGCATTACGTCTTTAATTAACATTTTTATTGACTTTTAGAAGATACGCAGTTATTCGTCAAAAATTCCTTGTCAGTCAACATGCACATGTACATAAAATAAACGATGTTATGAATATATTTTAACTGTACCTGAAACCTCAAAATACTAATTAAACAGTTCTAGTTCATTTACGAATATTTAAAGTCGTTTCTTACTAAAAGGATTTTTTAAAATATCTAGGTTCCCAAAGTCTACAGCAAAGTCAACATCTTTAGATTTCATCAAATTCCATTGTTTAAATACATACTTACTAACGTTGATATTGATACTATTTTTGACCTAAAACGTCTTCAATGAATGAAATTATTATTTATATAAGGAGTAATTAATTTTAGTGCCTATCTATATAGTCTAGATAAGTTCGTTGTTCTAGTACCCGGATAGGTACTATTCAAGTAATTAAAACAGTATTTTTAGAACCAATAAACTTTTTAAATGAACATTCATTTTTTCCATTTGCGTCGACACCCTTGCACCATCCCATCTTCCTAGCACGGTGGGCTGCGCTGGGGCGGCTGCTGCAGGTGCTGAAAACCTCAAACGGCGCAAATACAACAATTTAATTGGTAATTATGTGTTTGAGCCGTTTGGGGTTGAAACACTAGGGCCATGGGGTCCGAGTGCTCACATATTATTTCGGGATATCGCCAAACAATTGGTCTACTCTTCTCGAGACCAGAGTGCTGGCCTTTTTTTTGGCCAAAGAATCAGCATTGCCATCCAACGTGGCAATGCTGCCAGCCTTCTGGGCACTTTTCCTGTTGACAGCGATGTGGACGAATTTTTTGACGCCCCGTAAATGTACATATCTTTATTCTTATTTTATTTCTAATATTAGTTTATAAATAATACTGTACTTATGTATATAATATTTATGAATAAAAGAAGACATTAATGAATATTCTAAAGCTTAAACATTAAGTACTAACAAACACAACATATAGGTAGGTTCAGGGTCTGTGAAATACCGATAGCCAATTTGAATAGTCCAATACGCCTACCCTTCAAACAAACCCTTGCTATCCAATTGCATGTAAATCAAGCATCAGGGTCAATATTAGTTAATGTGGAATAAAATAGGCTTACCTATATCAAAGTATCAAAGTCGATCGTGTGACCACAGTGTAACTATTTGCAGTGGTTCCATCGGGAGTATTTTCGCACAGTAATCGTGGAGTACAGGTAAGTGGCCCAAGCTTATATTCCGAAATGCCATCTTGCATTTTAGGACATAAGTAGGTATTAAGAAGAGGAGCTCGTGGCTAAGTTATAAATGGGATGATCTTCAAGGTTAAGCAGCACTTGCCAAGATTTGCCCGTTGATGGGTGATCATCCTTTACATACCGAGTCTCCTCACGAGAGCATGTGAAGTCGTTGATTCATGTTGACATTTGTAGTTCTTTAACACCTTAACCGCCAGATGCCCGACAAACAATACATTTTCTATTGTGTCTCGTTCTCTGGCAGCCAAACTGTTAACAGTCATTATGGTAGTCAGACGCCAGAAAATATGGCAAGTCTTGCCAAAGAATATCGTGTTATTATCAAAATACTCTGCTACTGAGTTGTGGAATTCAGAATTGTGGAGAGGCCAGATTGGCTGCCTCTCCATGCAAAATAGTAGTATAGATATATCAACTGCGCGGACGACGACGATTGCCACACAAATTACGCACACATGGCGCCGTCAATGCTGAGCCGTAGTTAAATAATTAGTTAGTTAATAAAAAAGAGTTTCTTGTCCGTTCTTCTCCACGTAGGTATTTTCCGGAGGAGAATAACGGAGGTTAGAATCACTTTATAAAGATCCAGCCCTAGTGGTCCCCCCAGCGACGCCCTGAGCCGAGGTTCGACTCCATAGGGGGTAGCCCTCAGCGTGGTTGCTAGGTTTAGCTTTATGTGCCTCGCTGGAGGCTATAGTTTAGTCTCCACAGGATCGTCTGGTTAAGCAGTAGATAATCACTTGGATTGTCCTGCGAGAAGCAAAACACAAAAAAACAAACGGCCCGCAAAGATGAATAATTGAAGTATCTTTATACAGTCTTAACTGGATGGAGCTGATGCATCCAATTGTAACTGGGCATAACAAACTATTTGAGAAATATCGAACAGTTTGGCATTTCTGCAAGGTATGGGCAATGAACCACTGTATTTAGTTACACTGTGGCAAGATCTTGTACAGCTATTGGCCTTTGGATCCAGTGACCACGCAACGGTTAACTATGTCTGGACACGCGATAGTCTCGTTGAAGAATATTGCCAATCTGGATGGTAGTCTCTTGAAGGGTAAGCCTATGTTTAGCATTTTAAAGGTTATACGATGTAATTCCAGTAGATAGTAAAACAAAGAAAGATTGATGTAATTTTAATCTTAATTGTATAAAACTGACCCACCGTCTTAAGGTCGGGTCTTTAAGTCACGAGTGAACAGGTTATTTCTAGGCAAGCGTGCTTCACCGTCGACCATATCATCACTTACCACCAGGCGCGATAGTGTTCAAACGCGAGCCTATCGATAAATAATAATAATAAAAAAAACCTTATTACAGCTTACAACTAGTACGGAGGTCAGGGAGTTTCGCATCAACCTAGTTGCAATGAAAACCAGTGTTTTTTCAAAATAAACGGAAACATCAGTATGTTTCCATCTATTTTGGTGCCAATTATTATTATTATTTACAAGCTCTGTAATGAAGAGCAATTTCAAAACAATATTTAGACCATATTTTAACAGAGAATTTTTATTGTAAGAGAGCGTAATAAAGCAAATCCACTTAAAACATTCCGTGATAAATTTCTAAGTAATGAAATGCAATATGGAATGTTCATTTAACTTTCAGTTCAATAACAGTGCTTTAGTAATTTCAGTGGTTACGTATTTATTTGCCGTAAAACAAAAAGCGACTTATATGACTGCATGAAATGAATCCGAAAACCGCAAAGTGGAATTTCCACGAAAATACCACGAATCATTGCGTCTTACTTTCAATTTTTACTCAATTTGTTGGTAGGTGTAATCATTTCCAAAGGCCTGTAATAAAAATGCCAAAGTTTACGGAACCGAGGCCTACAGGAGGGTGATGTATCACGATATTCACGATCAAATTGAATTCCATTTCTCAGAGGAAATATGACTTCAAAGGTAGAGTCGGATGGGACTTGCCAAATTTTGTTAAAGAAATAATTGACGTCTGCTTCTACAGCCATAATTGAAATGAGATTGACGGTATTTTGCGTAAACTATGTAAACAGGTTACTTCTCAGGCAATATAAAATAACACGCCTTGTAAGGATATAATTAAATCTGAAAAGCATTTAATCATAAATGTTTAATAAAAACATCAATGGACGAACGTCTCAAATTCTAAAGATTTTATTACTAAAAATGATGGCACTGCTCCTTCATATTCTTGAGACAGGAATGTGATTACAAGAAGATACCTTGTTTAAAACATTGTAAAAGGAATATCTGCTTGGTTATGAAAATTTAACCAACATTGTCGAATGCTGCCAATGTAACGAGATTTGCGATGCGAATTTCGGTTTAATGAAATACCTTAAGGAATAATTAAAATTCGGTAGAATTGTAATAACACCTTTTACGCGTGCAAGGGTGAGGCCACATTCGAATCGCCCAGTCCCCCTTTACAACTGCGCTCGCGGCCATTAAAGGCCGTTTGTGACATTTATTGCTTTTAGAGACTTACGAACGACTTGGCTGTAGGTCGGATTGTCTTTGCGATACGAGAGAAATAAAAGTCTAATGAAAATTACCTTAATTAAGGAAATGGAAGAGTGAAAGGGACAGGTAACTCTGGAAACATTTTCGTTGATGCATCGTCATGTATTCAGACCGCCATATCAAACATTATTGAGTGGCTTTGGGGAATTTAACACCTTGCTTCTACATTATGCTAATTGAATTCTTGGTTTACGAGAGGGTCGTGGAGGTAAACCCGAGTGAGGTCATCGCCGTTACAGGCCAGTTAATTATAGCTCCTACAAACACTATACAAAGCCCAAAGCCCATTCCGTTTTACAATACCTTGCCATTTTTAATTAAACTGCACCCCACGGCGGTAGATAGTACTCCCGTTTATATTGAATGTAAAATATGCGAAAGTTTATTTGTTTTACGAAATAGAAAAATAATCCTTTTTTTTTGCAGTGAGCACCATTGCGCCGTAAAAGATTTATTTGTAAAAGATTTTTAATTGAGATAGGAAAAGCTGTTTTAATTAAAGTCGAAATGTAAGCGAGGTAAATTAAATAAAATCTTGTAAAAAAACTTCTATTTAATTGGTGTGATAAAACTTAAGATAAAATGTTAGCGTGCAGTGAATAAATAAACGTTTTTAAGTTGGAAAATATATGTTAAAAATACTTTTTCATCGGAGTTTGTCAGATAGACAAGAAAGCTTAGAATCTATATCAATATTATAAAGAAGAAAGTTTTTTTCGTTTGTTTCTACTGAATAGGATCCGAAACTACTAGACCGATTTAAAAAATACTTTCACCTATGGAAAGCTACATTATTCCCGAGTAACATAGGCTATAATTTTGACGGGAGCGGAGCCGCGGGGGTCTGCTAGTCTCTTCATAAAGAAAATAAATTAAACACAGAACACAAATACAAACAAGTTATTGTATCCTACATATTTTTATCTCTTTCAACAAAAACACCATGTCCGTAACAGAAATCAAAAAGTGAAGCGGGCATTGAATAATTCTATTCAGCCATTACAATAATAAATCAGTAATTAACTTCAAAATGGCGCTGACAAAGATGGCGGACTTAGCCGCGATATTAAATTTCATATTTTGCTAATCACTCGTCGGCTCTGTATACTAGTACATACTACGGAATACCGGTTTAACATTATTATATTTAATTAAATTTCATTTCTATCTGTATTCGTGCGTTATGAATAATAGGATCCAATACATTCCGAGAGTTTAGTACATTTCGATAGATACTCGTACAAATATGCTCGAGTACCTTATCGAATCGCTGTGAACCTTATAATATTAGATCATTGTTAGCGTGCCTCGTATATTCATCGTTACTCCGGAGACCCGGGGTATATGTTTTGAGTATTTGAGGTATTTTGCCTTGGCCTCTAAATGATCATCTGGGGACTTGTGGTGAAGTTTGTTGCCTAAATTGTGGATAAGTTGCACAATAACTAAATTAGGACCTCCTTTTCTCATATTATGGTAGATTTTTGAATATCATCCCAATAATCTGTTATGTACCTAAGCCATTTTTCCTTGATTCGTGAACTACTTATCATTCATTCTTTCAATGACTTTGGGCACAAATAAAAATAATTATAACTATTCCAAAAGTACCGATTGCATCACACTTCTCTCACAAAATTCAGTGAAATTACAGTCTCATCATTTGGTCTCCATACCTAACATATAACCGCTTTCTATCAGGTGCGGAATGACAAGGATATAAGTTTATAAACTTACCTGAACTGATCCCTCCCATTCAGCGTTTCCTGCTTGATGGACAGTATAACTGGCCCCAGGTCTTCATCATTCGTGAAGTAGTTCCAGTGTTCAGTGCCGTAAAAGTACTTCTCATACGTCTCCTGTTCCACAGAAGTAAGCTCGAAACCTCCGGATCTCTCCCATTGTTCCTCAATGGCTGTTTTCTTCTTTGGCGTGCTGCCTCCGTTGTCACTACTGTCTTCAGCTGCTTCGTCGAGAGACCCTGATCTTCTGTGTCGATCTGTTGGAAATGGCGAAAGATCTTTATTAGTTATGTGTCGTGTGTTGAAGCTTTGTTTTCTGAATCCATCTGCCTTTCTCTTTTCCAGCCATGTTGAGTTAGGTTGCCGGTCTAACTGGATGTTTTGTATCTAAATATAATCTCAGTAGCACCTGCAGCTTATTGCGTAAGTGAATTAGGCAAGACAAAGGGCAAAGAATATGAACAGTCGAACCATCACATGCGAGATGAAAGACGCGTGTGGTTTTCCGTTTATGTGATTGGTTGATTGTTCATACTTTTTGCCCTGCTGAATTCGCTTACGCAATAAAACTGCTGGAGTAAAGATTTGATTTTTTGATACACGAAATTTAATCTTTTTCTATAGGGTACATGAGATAAAGCATACTATCAGAACGTAAAATATGTAGGGGAAGTGCCGAGTTCGACAGTTTATGAAAACAATTTGTCAGACCTAAGTACATCAAACTTTCCATATCAAAAAGGTCTTGAAGAAAATCTTAAAGGCTATCCTTCGCATGAATGACAAATACACATGCTATAAGTATAGTACTATAGACTACACAGATATAGGCCGATGACGTCGCCGACCCTAGCTTGTCGCAGATTAATGACGCCGATAAAGTTGTGTTGTCACGCTTCGATATGTCACGAGCGATTTCTTTGGAAGCATTTCAGTCACGCGACGGAGATATAATGTGACTCACCCTTAAAATTATGCTTACTTCCTCAATTTTTGGAGAGTCGAAAGGAAACGCCGGTAAGATACAAGGAGCCTACCGTTATTATTACTTTGGGTGGTGGTTTGACGTCTAAGTCAGTTAACGAAGCAAAAAACGGATGTTAGGATCGTAGCAGGCGCAGTTCTGTAGTTTTTATCTACCCCCAAGACAAAAAGGGATGAGTCTAGATGTGCTCAAACTATACTCCATCTCCTGCCCTGCAAAACATGCAGCCACAGTGATCTATGCGCTGCCACCGACAACGCCGTGGAAGAGCCAAACTTTTGAGCCAAAAAAATACTTTGGAACACTTAGTTCTATAAGATTCTGCAACATTTTTTGTCTTGATAACTGTAAAATTAGTATTTTGTAATGAAGACCACCGTTAACGTGTTAAGTATGTTGGTAATGGCTGTTGAAGTGTGTTAATAATGGCCCATTGCATACAGAAGTCATAACAATGTTAAGTATGCCAGCAATCGTTTCAGACAGCCATATAAACTGTAGGCAATGATAACAGGATTCTGCCATTAGATTCTTAAATAAACAATGTAATTGGGGCGTATGCATATGAAGTTGAGATAGCTCGCTATTGTACCGGGAGTTATGTTCAGAATAACTGCTGATTTGTGAATTATGACGGTACCCTGACCAAAAAATCGGTATGAGATTTGAGCATTCCTATTGGTCTAGCGGCACTGGTGGCGCATGAATTACAGTAGTGAATACGCCCAGATTTTAGAATAAAATCTTTATAAAATCGAATTTGGGACTTTTGAAAAAAAAAAACTACAAATATGTTCGTTATTAAATTGTCTATCCATTAGTCTTAGTACAAAAAATAATTAATGAACACTTTACGAGGAGATGCATAATATCAATAATTATTTCTCATTTTTATGTTTTTTTTTAAGGAGATTAGTGAAATATATACAATATTTAAAAAAAACTAAATCTACCATTTTAGAATCAGTATTATGTAGAATTTTAATGTATTTTTATTAATTGATATTTCTTTTTAAATAACGAGTAGATAGCTCCGAAAAACAGCACAAAAAACGGCTTGCGCGGCGTTTTGCTCGGGGTACCACCGCCTTAAGAAGTTGAAATAGAGTATTTGTCAAATTCTGTAAAAAAATAGCATTAAAGTATGGTTTGACACGTTTTTAACCTCCAAATACTAATTCATCATTACTGCTAGAAAACTTTATGAGATACATATTTCAGAAGATAAAATTAATCAGAACCAACAGTAAAAACTACATTCACCGATTCAACAACAAGAAAACTGGACGTTGAAATAAATTGGAAAGAAAAGAACATTCACTTACTCCCGTTTATTTTAGTGACTATAGAAAAAAATCACTTAAACTTAGTTACCATTTTTAATTCAGTCTCAGCAGAGATGCTATAATCGGATTATTTAGAAACATGTGATGCTGCCGTAAAATTATAAGAGACAGATGTCTTGCGGTTATTGCTTTTGAAGTAACAGGGAGCGTAAACTGAGCCAATTTATATTAATTTTTATTATACTGGTAATTAAGCTTCTGTCAACATCACTTGGGAACTTGAAAGACGTTCACCCGATTTCGAAAGGTTTATACCTTACGGGTCTGGGTGAACGCCATCGGTGGTGTTCCGTAAAAGACAGCGCTCTCGGTGCGTTAGTGCAAGAGAAAAAATATCTATTTTCTTTTTGATAGATCTTTAAATTATTATTTATAGCAAGAGTCGTAAACGACAAGTAGTAAACTATGGCTCCACAAATACCCTCCATCAACTGACTGTATCGATTCTACAGGAAAGCTCTCAACGGGCATAAACCACCATGGCCGACCTGGAAATCCTTAATTGACTGCGAAGCCAAGTGGGCCGCTGTAGGTATAACCTGGTCAGGTGGGGGTACTCCGATCAGCTACATTGCAGATGAGCAACCACACCGCAAACGATGCCCCATCTGTTGTTCTGCTCTCTGTGCACAAACACCTGCACCATGAAACACCTGTGCGAGGCCAGCGCTAGGGCTGTTGACGTGGCTGAGTTCTGTTCGAAGCAGAACATCTAAATTAAAAACTGTAAATGGAATCATATACACGATGAAAAAGAAGCAAGAGTCGAATATATCACCAAAATCGTGGGTGGGCATCTGGTCAAAGGACACAGCACCGAGAAGTAAAGCAGAAAATAAAAAGGGCCTATACGCAGGGGCATTTCAGGCTGATGTGTTGAATTGAAAATTTTGAAGTATTGTTGGAACAGCTGAAGACTGTATGAATATATTTTCATTGTATAAACTCAATTTCTTTTAGTATTATATAACTGCACAGCACATGTGTGAGTACTATGTTCCTACTGTAAATCTACCATTCACTGTACCTATTTGTCGTTGGCTTCTGTTTGCCCTGGCAGTTGAGTGTGTCATGCTCTCTCTAATTTCTCTCTGATGGTGGCACATGTGTTGGATCATTCGGTTCCTATCATGATGGTTGAGCTGAGTGGTGCCGATCAATGCGTCATGTTCGTGAACGGGCGCTATCAGTTGGGATTGCACATAACTTTGCTGCCTCGGCCTGGTATTGTATTTTTTTTTATTGTTTGTTACTCTACAAGATTTTACGTGCACGTCTTTTTAACATTGTTCTCACATATATGTATTTTTTCAACAAGAATGATGTAACCAAAAAGTTTTAATTTATACTGATGGAAAATAGTGTCCTTGGAGTTTCTTGCAAATTCTTCTCCATTGAGACCTACTGACGCTTGCGAATTTGCAACTAGAGTCATCTTTCTTTATTTTTTGTTTGACAATTCAACCTTTAAGGTTTATTTGAAATAAACTATTTGATTTTGAATAGTTTCAGCAAAAAGCTTTGTTATTAACTAAAAAAAAACTGATATTTAAAAGCATATTATGTTACTCTAGGTGTACAAATCTGAACAAAAGTTGTCCGTAATGTAATTTCCAATAAAATAATGTTCGTCTCCCTTGAATATTCACTTAATGCGGGCTTAGTATTCACACCGTAGACAGGTAGCTACTTTATTAAGAGCTGCTACCTCCAGTTATCGGGCAAGCTTGCAACGTGTCAGCTGTCAAGCCAAAGCCGGCGCTTACCATGTCATTGCTGCCTGAGTTCACATATTTGAACAGCTCAAATTAAATTTCCCAGCAGATATTTCGCTGTCACTACAATTTACTACTGAATGGGGCTTGATTGCGTCTACGCTGATGACGTTTGTATCATTTACATGATAAGACGGTCTAATTGGGTCTGGATTTATAATAGAAGGTTCGTGTTTATTCAATACGTCATTATGTCTGGGAGTAATAAGGAGCTTGGCTTCAAATTGTTGACGCCTTTGATATTCTTGTTAAGGACTTAGTAAATTTTGTGCTACGTAAATTAGTGCTTCGTATTATGGTGGATTATTTCTTATATGGCTAGGGATAGTAAGTCATAATCTTTTACTGGTAATAATAGTCTTATTTTAAAGAGATTCTGTCTGGCTTATGATACTGTTCTGTCTCTTAGCTTTTATTCTTTTCCATTAATTATTTTTTTTGGTATCCTGTACCTTTTGCTAGACTTATAAACATGACGCCTTTCTTGTATATTTTTCAGTTCGTTAATTTTCTTATTCTTATAATAAATTATCTTTGTTTGTTTGATCCTACAGCAAAAATGCCTTCGTCATTATTATTCACGGAAACCTTACCTCGAATATGTTTGCAAAACACAAATGTGTAGGCATAAGCATTTACATGTACAATATAGGCTGTACAGTGTACATCCCTTTCGCCGACCCTATTTTTATCATATCAAAAGACCGTTTGTTTGTTTAAGCATAGCTGCGCTGTCAAACGGGCAAATTGCTATGAAACACAATCCCTTGCAAACATTGTATATGTGTTGACGTGTGTACTGTACGTTTTCATACCTCACCTCTATAACTATGAATGCGTTTGGAGAAAAATATATCACATTTTGAGAGAATTGGTGCGTTGTCGAGGTTTCACACAGAAGCATCTATTTCAATTCTTGGTATAAATTTAAAGACGCTACCTGTGTGGCTCCATCTCATATACATACATACATACATAAACTCACGCATTTTTCCCATGGGGGTAGGCAGAAACTACAGAACGCCACCTGCTACGATCCTTACATACTTATTTTGCTTCACACACATTCATACATCTAGTCATACTCTCACACGCCGGTTATGGGTACTACGCACTTGGCCGTTCTGAAGAACATCACTTATAAGGTCTATGTATGTCTTATCTCATATATTTTGCTTAAAATACTATTGACATCTTTGACTATTATGTGCGATGGTTTCAAAGTTAGTCTTGAGCAAGTATATCCTTAAGAGGGCAGTCACCGGACAGATCTTCATAATTAAAATTTTTATCATTGGCGAATAATGCAATAACTTTATTAGTTCTAAAACAGCAGTGGATGTTATTCTTATTTTATACTATTAAACGAGCAATATTTTTTTATGTATATTCGTAATCACGTTCTTGAAAACGGCTCTAACGATTTCGGTAAAATATGCAATGTAGGGATTTTCGGGGGTGACAAGTCGTGAAAATTCTTTTTCTCCGTGTTTTCTCTTTTCTCAATCGACCAGAGCTTGGTCGCCCAGCTACTATCGAATTGTATACTTAACTACTACTTTTGTGGAGCCAACAAAACAATAAGACTATAAAAGGTAAGAATACAGATGGAGAGCTTAACTTCTTAATTTCAGTTTTCATTTTTAAACTCACAATCAGCAAGTCGCACGCTTTTAGCTTAATCGTCAGACAGAAGCTTCTGTCTTTGCAGCAGTTGAATATATACACCTAAATAATCTCATTTAAGCTGCCATTTGCAGCTGGCTGAACTTGAAACACACTACCTGCTTACTCTTTGAAGATAAAATTAGGCGTAGAGGATAAACCTCCTTTGAGAACATTATTTTTGAATTATGAAAACAGTTTCATATTATCATACCTTTTATATTTATTTTATTTGACAGATTGGAAATCATATTTTTCGATTTCGTGCTTTTTGTGATTTTGTATTATTTTGACTGTTAATTTTATTTTTATTTTATTGATCTAATTTTAATTTAATTTTAAACTTTTTTATTTAATTTGCAACTTATTCTTATATAACTTGCTTGCGGTGCTAATATTTAAGATATTATAATACTAACCTTAGATATAAAAAGAACTTTATTTTAATATGTACTAGTAGGTATACATAATTGTTGGTTGGCCAGTATGATAAATAAACAAATAAACCATCTAAAAATTGGTCTACACTTAATGAAGTCGCAACGAGGAACTAATTAGAAACATTGTTACCGATACAATACAGAAATTATTGGAAACATCTGCAATAAAAGAAGGGTTCTGAAGGGTTAAACGGAATCGGAAATCGGAATATAAAATAACAAAGGATCTAAAATTCTTAAACGATTGATGAAAAAATATTGAATGCAAAGTTATTTTTTTTCGGCTTTCAAATTCGGCTGTGCCAAAATACAAAATGTCAAAAACTTTTTCGAGTTTCTAAGTTTGGACTCGCTACCCAGGAATGACAGGATGTCGGAAAAATTATGAAGAAAAATGTTTGGAGAGCACTTTTCATATTACATTTTGCTGGATACAAGAAGCCCTTATTTGGTTTGCTTTGTTTTAACATTTAAACAATGACTTGATAGCGTAGTTTTCAGCTGTACTGACGCACATCATTACTTTGCATAGAGTATTTTTTTTTGTTTTAAACTTTTGCTCCTCACTAGAAATTTCTTCCTGTATCGTGGGTGCGTTTACAAACATATAAACTCACATTACTACAAAATTCTCTCTACGAATATAAAAGATCAAATGAAGCAAAAAAACATCTTACAGTCATGTTCACTTACTACATAGGAGCTATAAAACGCAGCTTCTAGGAGCGCCATACAATTTTATAGGCGATATTTTTTCGTCATTTCATGCTTGTTATTCGACCTTACGAAGATCTGCTTCCAATGATGATGTGACAATTTTATAATAATATCATCTAAGTAGATCAGATCACGTTTTATTCAATTCTTCGTATGATAAATTATATTAGGCAGTATAAATTTGATTAACTGTAAGAAAATACTTTCTTCCTTTTTTTCTACCGATGAATATATTTTAAGTATTTTTTTCTTGGCTTGTTTAGTATTTGTTTGAAGCCCCTAAGCAATTCTATTTGTATTGAGAAGCTTCTCTCAATAATAATAATGATATATATGGCACAAATAAAACGGTTACATCTCAAGTCACAGATAATATAATACTAGCATACAGATGCCTCATACCATGCAAAGAAACCGTGCCGACGTAACTAGCGTTTTTCATCTGATTACGAGTATACCTATTATTTTTACTAAATATTAATAACTAATATTATTTTTTGTAAATCGATCGCGTTTGGTTCCGTTCCACGGCGATAGATAGATCACCATCTACATCGGTAGAACGGAACGGAACCGAACGCAATCGATGTACAAAAAATAATCACTATAGAACGTCGGCACGGTTTCTTTGTATGGGATGGGACACCACTGCATCAGTGTTTACACACTTAACGTCATACATTTGCAATTAGGTTGATGAGAAACTCCCTGACGTTGTTAACTGTTCTACGGTGGACAAAATGGTCAATGAAATTGAGTATTATTTGTAAGATAATTTCTGAATTAAGAGTTTTGTCAAAATTTAGCCTTAGCCCCAGTTTTTTGATCCGTAGTTAACAATGGTTAAATATAGTAACCAATGGTGCCAAATTTCGGTAAAACGGGTTTATTCATCAATTTGATGAATAAACGCGTGATTATATTATATAATAAAAAGAAAGAAAGAAAAAATATTTAATTGTTACGCGCACAGGAACACGAGAAATATGCATAAAATCAAACAATAATAAAAAATAAAAGCCCGTGCGAGACCAAAAAGGTTCCTATCTCAGGATGTGCGCGTTTTGCCTAAATTTTAAACCATTTTTTAGCATATTTAACCGTTGGTTGAGTTAACTACGGATCGCTAAACTGGCCATAAGACGTTCTTAACTCAAAATATTTAAGACCGCCTTTGTACCCGTTTATACTGGGTTACTGGTTAAGTCGACCTAGATCCATTAAGAGGTTATAGTTCCCATCATTTCTGACTAATTTGACTATGAAACACCCCAGCCTAAACCTCACCGTTTCCTTCAGGTAGAGGCATATTTTTTTAAATAACCTTCTAAGTCCAATATCTCAAAAACGGTTAGGTTTAGGCTGGGGTGTTTCATAGTCAAATTAGTCAGAAATGATGGGAACTATAACCTCTTAATGGATCTAGGTCGACTTAACCAGTAACCCTGTATAAGTTTTTCTTGTAAATGTGTATAATTTATGGTGTACAATAAAGTATATTCTATTCTATTCTAATACCCAAAAATAATTTGTTAACATAGCACCAAAGCTATCATCCGTGTAAATCTAATTCATTAAACTCAAGGAAAAGTATGTAGCAAATAAGTATTTAGTGATTGATGACCTCTCGGGGGTAGGAGAGTAAAACAAAGAAACAGCTAGTGGTGGTGAATTCGATACCTATCTAATTTGGAAATGGACTCGCCATTGAGAGGAAGCTTGGCTGTATTGATTTTGACTTCTAGTTTGGGTTACGTTTGTTTGTACCAATTCACATGTGAATAAATAAAAGCTGGTAATCCGAGAATAATTGTTTGTTTTTACATTGGAGTTCATCGGGTAGGAACTTTCTGTTGTAGTTTTTGGAATTGAAAATGGAATAAGATAGAAACAGCACACGACCGGTTGTCGATGTGGTGAAACTTGGAGAAGTCTTTCAGCTGAAATGATGAAGATGATGACGAGACATAGATAAAAATAGTTGCCTTAAGGGTGGTGCGCACTACATCCGATCGGTGTCCGTGAAATTTCGGTTTCGAAGTAGTTGTAGTACTTCTTGTAGGGAAGTTTACGCACTACATCCAAACTCTATCCGTCATAATCTGTCATAATTCCAAACATTTTGAACTCGGAACGGACCGTACGTGTGTAAGCGCCTTTAGGGCATAAAAAAAAACTATATTGCCTTTTCAGCAATATAGTTTGTAGTAGTATTGGTTAAATATCTACATAGTAAATTATCATTTATTTCAGGAAGATTTTCCCATATAAAGCACTACAAATTACATTGAATATAAATAAGAATTCATATACATTAATTAACACATTAATAACAATACATTGCTTATGGCAGCAAATAGTGCAGTAGTGTTGATAAAAGTTAAAATGGTAGGCGCATAGCCAATGACTTTGGGAAAGACGGCAGCACAGTGAGTGTGAGTGGGCTCAGGGGAGTCACTTCTTTCAACCTCCCCAGGGATGTGCTCTAACAGGCGTTGCACAGAGGGGGATCCGGGGTGGTCTTTTAAGAGGTGACGGGGCCCCTCCCGGGTGTTGATGGTGATCACCGGGGTGGTTTTACTGAGGTAGAAATCCCACACTCCCTGGTCTTTTCCCCAAAAGTCAAAAGTAAACAAAAAAAAAAGGTCAATAGCCTACACTTATGATTAATGCGCAGTTATGGCCGTAGTGCATGAATACATAACATCACGCCTGCATTCACCGTGTGGTTGGGCAGAGGTAATCTGCAGTACTCCCGAATTTCACCGGTTATGTTTATACTAAACTCAAACTGTCTAGCCTCTTCCCAACTATGTCGGGGTCAGCTGCCAGTCTAACTGGATTTAGCAGAGTACCAGTATTTTCATGGAGCAACTGCCTATCTGATCTCCACAACCCAGTAACTGGGTAACACGATACTTCTTGGCCTGGTGTTAGATATCAGGCTTCTGACTACCCGTAACGGCTGTCAAAGATCTTCAAATGTCATCTGGGACCAACGGCTTAACGTGTTTTCCGAGGCACGGAAGATACTCGCTATGCAAAGATGGTCACCCATCTACGGACCGACCTCGGCAGACGTTGCTTTGCCTTGAAGATCGACCGTGCGACTGTAATTATTTAGCCACGAGCTCCTTATACTAGTAGTAGTTAAATCATTTTCCATAAACCAATATCTCTCCGTATATATTGTATAGATAGGCGTGTATATTCAAATCCTCTCCGATATTATGTATCGCCAAACTTACATAGGCGTAATATTTGTTTTCAATATTGTAGACACGTACGCCGCGTACCTACTAAATTATATGTATATTGATATTATTACGTTGTTAACCTGCGTATCATAAGATACAGTTTTATAAGTTAATTCTGTTTGTGAAATAGTTTGAAATCTATTTGGGCTGATTAATCGTTCTGTATATTAACCTACTTGTGCCAAAAACTTAACTCAGAGTTAGTTGCTAACACGAGGTTAAATCTTGCAAATCTTACTAATATTATAAATGCGAAAGTTTGGATGGTTAGATGGATTTATGTATGTTTAATTTAATTTGACACATATAGTGCAGCAAGTGGCTGTCAATCCGCCTTTGCCGGAATGCTCATATTTTATCATTCCTCTACAGTATTCTGTTTATTTATACAACCCCCTCTTATCTGAAAGAACGCTTTAATTCATTCATGATACATATTCTAGACACTTGAGATCATCGGAGAATTTGAAACTTTTGATGACTGCTCATTCCACTAAGTTTTACGACAAATCGTTTACAGTACAGGCTGTGCGATTGTGGAATGAGTTACCGTTGCCAATAAGACTAGCCTAGTCACTGGTTTCTTTTAAAAACCTGGAAAAACCACTTCCTTACTCTCTAACGCTTTTCTATTTCGATCTAGTTTCTTTCATCATTGTTCAACCTTTTTCTTTTTTTTCTCTCCCTTCCATGAATTAACATGCAATATTATGGATGTATGTTTATATATAAGTTTATACATAGTTTTTATTATAGCAATATAATTTTTGTATATATTTATGTTTTAATGTAATAGCAGTAAAAAATTCAAATTTATTTATTCAATTAGCCCATTAAGCGACACTTTTGAACGTCAAAAATTTAAATATAGAAGGAATAATAATTGAATCTACCGTCCATTCCGAAAAGTAGCTTGTACACCGCAGACTACCCCCTTTTTAGGGTTCCGTAGTCAACAAGAAACCCTTATAGTTTCGCTATGTCCGTCATTCCGGCTGCAGCTAGCTCAGAGACTCTTATTACTAGAAAGCTATATTTATTCCAAGTTCTTCCAGACCATCCAAAGATTGTCTGGTAGATATCGCTGTCAGCGATATGACCGTCTTTGTACCAGTATTAATAAGTTTTCCTGTAAAACAAATGTGTAACTTTTATGGTGTACATTAAAGTACATTCTATTCTATAGTCTTAAATAGCGCATAGGCTACTTGTCATCCCGATATCATGTTCCTTTGGGATAAAATAGTAGATTGTTTACCTATCCGAGCATTTTGTGGAGCTCACTTTTTAGACAGCTGTAAGCCACTATTTCAAAAGCTTAAAATTCTACCCTTGACATGTTTATATGTTTTTGAAATATGTACTATCTATAGTAAAGAGAAACTACAATTTATTTGAAACTAACACTGACAGGCCAAATAGTAGAACACGGCATAAAGATAGACTTCGGATGTCATCAGTAAAACTAGAATTATTTAAGAAAAATTTATGCATGCATGTCGATTATTATTTACAATCATTTATCTAATAGTTTGCAAGACTTACCGCTGACAAAGTTTAAACAACCGGCCAAGCGCGAGTCGGACTCGCGCACGAAGGGTTCCGTACTTGTTAAATTGCGATTTACGATTTAAAACGTAATAAAAAAAAACTACTTACTAGATCTCGTTCAAACCAATTTTCGTTGGAAGTTTACATGGTAATGTACATTATATTTTTTTTTTAGATTTATCATTCTCTTATTTTAGAAGTTACAGGGGGGGGGGGGATACATTTTACCTTTTGGAAGTGTCTCTCGCGCAAACTATTCAGTTTAGAAAAAAAATATATTAGAAACCTCAATATCATTTTTAAAGACCTATTCATAGATACCCCACACGTATGGGTATGATATTTTTTTTTTTGTTTTTAGTTTCAAGTATGGGAACCCCCAAAATTTATATAACTTATTGCGGTTCACAGAATACATGTACTTACCAAGTTTCAACAGCATAGTTCTTATAGTTTCGGAAAAAAGTGACTCTTATAGGGACGGACAGACAGACAGACAGACATGACGAATCTATAAGGGTTCCGTATTTTGCCATTTGGCTACGGAACCCTAAAAACAACTATTCAAATTATTATTATTTAAATGATATTATATCATTAAGGACTATTTAGAAGACAAGTCAATGGAATCTAATCTAAGTAATTTGTAAGTTAGATTACGTGACATTGTCAATAAATTTGCACGCCATGTTATGGCAGGATATGCAGAATTTTTTTTACTGTAACACCCTATGTACCATATTCTAGTAAATAAATATTTTTGTTTTGATTTGATAGGGAGCAAACAACTATTATAAAGGCGAGAGTGTTTTTTTGAATCCAGAGCGGAGCGAAGGATTATAGAGTAGAATCCTGAGTGCAGCGAGGTATTCAAAGTACGTCACTCGAGCTGAAAATAATGTTGCTCCCGAGGTGGACACTACTTTTTATCACCCTCTATGAGAAAATAAGTATGTGCAACTTATGAACAAGAACGTTACGTTTATTTATTTACATACAATTAAATACCATAAGACATAAAACAAATTAATTAGAGGCTAATGCATCGTAACAATTTTATTAGTGTCATCTGTTACAGTTGTAGATTTATTTATTGCTTGGGTTAGAAAGTCTCGGAAAACGGTGTCTCAGGATGTAGTTTTTGAGAAACTTGAATATAATACTTTCACTTGAGGAAGACGCGCTCATTTTCTATAATTCCAAAATCTGAATTTGAAACAACTACGAACGAAGGCAGAATGCATTTAATTTCGCGCGTTGTTTATTTTTCATCAACTTTTTTTTTTAATTTGGCGCGCTCGCACTTTTTCAGCCAGTCACATATTCAATACATTATTCCCGCATGGTTTGTGATTCATCTCTTTGCTGATTGGAACATTTACTAACAATATCCACATTCCAAATTCAAATCAGTTTTGGTCCCTAAGGGATTAATGAGCTATGTTGGCCCCTGTTTACGAGGTATAAACTAGATCTTTTTGGTTTATTCCAGAAATCCCCACCGACATATCCCCACCAGTGGGGATCGTTATTATTTTTTCCAGAAATCCCCACTGGTTATATAAACTCAGCCTAGTGGGGATTTTTGGAAAAATAAGTACCAATCCCCACCACGTGTTGTTTCTAAATTATTAAACAAAAAATCCGATAATCAATTTAATTATTTCAGAATTAATTATAAAGTTATTTGCACAGTCAATATTGCAAAACTTCAGTCATCGGAAATCTGGTTTACCATAAATGCAATATGCATCCAGAGATAAACAATATACACCACTAAAAAGAAGGAGAATAGATTTTAATGCATAGTTCTACTGGTAATTATTTATTGCTGGTAGCAGTCGCTTGTAGGGTAGTTAGACTAAATATTTGTTACTTCAGGGTACTTAAAAAAATATGTATACAACCTTCTCGGTTTACCAGAGTAAAAAAGGGGCGGGAATTGAATCTGATGAAGTCCAAAATTTTGAAGAGGCAAATTGAACTTGCTGCAGTACTACCACTTTTACCGGAAAATCTAATAATGGAAGGCTGGTTCTATGTTACCCGCAAAAGCCCAGACAATCATAACAGTGACCGTTTTCGCCGGTATATGTAAAGCTAAGTTAAGTTAATGGACAAAAGAAGATTGCATAGAAGTATTGTGTTTACGGAGAGAGGTACAGAATCATTTTTGGAAGGCTGGTTAACTGAAACTCCTAAATGTTTTGCATGAAGACGATTTGTTTTATGAAAAAAGTGCTAACGAAAGTCACCGTCGGAACCAGCGATCACAAGCAAAGAAAAAGACCAGTTTATCTAAGATGCTCAACTAGAGCTAATGCATGGCAGCATTACAGTGCCACTTTTTTTGGAAATAATGTGGTAAATTCACAATCGCGATTTACGTTATCCTATAATGTTTAAATAACTTTGGTTTGAATCTGATTAATAGTTGTAAATATGTTTGATTTTCGTTTCAATGCAAACAATTTATAATGAAAGTTGATTAAAATAATTTTAGTTTATAATTTAGAAACAACACGTGGTGGGGACTTGTACTTATTTTTCCATAAATCCCCACTAGGCAGAGTTTATTTAGCTAGTGGGGATTTCTGGAAAAAAAAATAACAATCCCCACTGGTGGGGATTTGTCGGTGGGGATTTCTGGAATAAACCATCTTTTTGAATAGATGTGATAAAAAAAAACACTTTTCACGCGGAGTTAGAAAGATAACCGGTAGCGCAAGTGGGCCTCAAACGATTTTTGTTTCTGTAAGTTTGTAAGCCAAAAAAACAATTTCTTTTTCTCCTCGTATCTGGCATTGAGGTTAATTTGGAGTATTTTATCGCGTCATAAATTTTTATTGCTTGTAAATTCCAAGTGAGTGTAAAACCTAATTTGTGACTCAAAGACAGAGTTTACAAACTACATAGAATATTGTTATTCTTTCTCACCCAAAAATAGATTGTGTGACCGCGAGTGCTATGAAGGGCGCTTTAGTAATGAAAATAGAATTTATGGAATTGGGTTAGTAGGTACATTTTGGAATGTTTTTGTGTAACGATGTATAGAATAAATATCTGAGTTTTAATATCTTAAGAACTTTTATTATCATATAAAATTGAATATTCTAAAAAAACAAACCTATATACAAAAGAGAGAGGGAAATGGGTACATTGCGTTTAAAAAAATATCATCCACATCAATGTCAATGGAAAACGTGCCTAGAACGCTGGCAGCATTGCCATTCAACTGGCCGAAGAAAAGGTCAGCCCCTCTGTTCACGTGAAAATTCTACAAGATTTATATAATAAATAACTCAGTACTTAAAGAACAATTTGAAACTATTTTGCATAAGAAAATTATAACCTAGTAGTTACCTATTACAACAATTAAAAATAAACAACATGGAAAATTAATATTAGTTTGATACCCATGCTATCTTTATATAAGAATAATTATTAACCTAAAAAAAATTCAGTATACGTTTACTAAATAATGTAAAAGTGTAAAGTGTATGGGCCTTTACATTGATGGTTACTATGAATGACCTTGATTTTCATGTTTTTCGTCCATTTTCATAATTAGCAAGCCATTTGCTATGCAACGTGGAAATGCTGCCAGTGTTCTGGGCACGTTGCCCGTCTACAGTGATGTGGGAGAATTTTTTAACGCCCAATGAGCCCTCTCCTTTTTACCCGACTGCCGAAAAGGGTAATGTGTTTATCAGTCTATGTATGTATGTTTCTTCCTATGTGGCGTTCAAGAGGCCAAACGCGTTAGCCGATTTGATGATGATGTTTCGTACGTCAATCGATTATTCTTAATCTTGCGAGTGTCACTGGCTTCATTAAAATTGGAAAATAGAAAAGTGGCGGCTCTTGGGCGCCATATTTTAGGGGCCCAATTATTATTTTTTTCCTTTACCATCGTGTGGGGTATCAAAATAAAGGGTTTTAAGAGGCGATGTCAAAAATATAAAACGCTTATATGTTTAAATGTACCTAATTCGAAAAAAAAAGAACTAAAAAGTATTAAATAAAAAAATATCAAAAAAAGTCTGATTTTTAATTAATTTTTTGACATCTGGTTTTGGTCAGCCAGCTCACGTATATGTATCATCCGACTGCACAGCATGATTTTTTTCGTGTTTACGTCTTTTTAGTTCGCTTTTAAAACCCAAAAACCCTACTGCTTACAGTAGGGTTTTTGTTTTTTTTTATATATGCGGTTGTATACAGTTTGTATACAAGTATGTTAGTTTTTACTTTATAATTTTATTTTAGTAGACATAAAATAATTGCAAGCCATATGATAGAAGATTCACGATGGCGAAAAGCTACTGCCCATTTTACTTTCAATAAATTCCTCTTTAATTATTATTATTCACGACCGTAGTCTAGACAACGACGTATAAGTAGTTGTAATGGATTTGTTTTCCAATGTCGATTCAAATGACTACATCAATACTTAATGGAAACGAATAGTTTTCCATTAAATGTGCTCATGCATTAAGTATCTATTTAGTAAAATGTTTGTAGTCAATATATTAGTAATGTCAACTGGAATTTTCAGGGTTGCAAGGAAAAATTCGAAGACATGTGACATTTACCAACCCGCACTGTGCCCGCGTGGCGGATTACGGCCCATTTGGCCTGTATCCCAGCAGTGGAAACATTAAAAGGCTGATGATGATGATGAACGCATAGTTTCCGCCCAACTATTTATATTATTTATAGTCACCGTTTGATACACCCCAGTAAGAGACGGACATGATTTTACTTCCTAAAACCAAGGGACTACCAAACACAACTCCCATTACTGTCTGATCTGAGAATTCACCTCTTCATGTAAAATCTGTTGCGTAATAATTTAGTCAAATTCTTTTCTGTTACTAACAAGGCGAATATCCCGTTCCGTATTTTCCAACGCCATTTCACTAACAAAAAATCATCATCATCGAATCAGCCGCTAAACGTCCACTGCTGGACATAGGCCTCCCCCAAGCGTAGCCACATTGACCGGTCCCGTGCGTCTCGCAACCAGCGGATCCCCGAAAACAAAACATAATAACGACGAAATCATTAGATTCGAGCTACAAATTGAATTAATGGTCCCCATAATGGATACCATAAATTAAAAGGACTATCATTACAAACTATATTAAAGTTTCATATACACGTTACGGAAAGCCCTCCAAGATGTTATTGGAAGCCCAACGCGTGCCATTACCCACTACTTCAAACCCACTTAACTTCATGTCTTCATAATCAATTTCACTTATAAGTCAAATGTGAGCGAAGCACGCGAACATAACATTGGCGTGGAAATATTTTCTTTCATAATGGTTTATGAAATAATTATGAGAAATGTGTGGCTTGCGTTAATAAATGTCGTGTGATTAACCAGAACACGTGTTTTGTAAGTTCATCGGATTGAGTCGTTGTACGGTTTATGGTTGAGCTAGTAGTAAATTCTGAAAATGTTATGCAATTGATAGTGCCAGTGCATTCACAAACTAAGGAGACCAAAGAAATAAGTAACAGCAAACATAATGAAAGTGAAGCAACACCCAAGGATGACATCGCAAATGTAAACAAAGGAGACGAGTCACGTACTGATTGTGATGAAGAACACTCTGTGGAGGAAAATGACCGGGTCACAGTGCCATTACAGTATCGCGGTACATTTACACATGACGTGACTTTTGAATAGGGCCGCCGATAAGGGAGGAGACGCGACGGCGGGCGCCAAAGATCCTCTCACCATCCCAGACAATGAGGGGAACGCCGATAAATTGAAAACGTGTGTCGAATGAGACATCGCCGATGGACAAGCGCGTCCGTTTACACAGCCCGGGTGTCCAAACACTTTAACAAGAAAATATACAAACAATTTGTGTAGCTGTGTACGAATTTTGACAATCTTATGTTTGAATGCAAAGTTCCTGAAATTAAATGTTGTTTAGAACAGGAAATTCGTGAATTAATATTCGAAGAATATTACTGTCTTTTGACGGCGCAGCAATAAACGGTTATTAGAATCTCACAGTAAATATTTTAAGTAAATGGTTTCCGCAATTTATTCGTTCTTGCTGCCTTAGTAAAAGTATTGGCACGTTTATAAAACGACTAAATCAGAAACAGTTTTAAAACAGGAATAGTATCTAATAAGTTCTTACGAACAGTTTTAATAAAAGCAAGCTATTTTAATTTCATATATCCTCCTTATCCTCGTCTTGTATTTACTTTTCATCAAAACTTTTCAAATATGCGTGACATTTCGGGTTCACTCATAATAATAACTTTTGTGTTGGTGGAGATACATGCGCGTCAAGTCTGCGAACTAGGTACAGCCAGTAAAACATCATATCTCTCCGTGTCTTCGACGTCGTGTACTCTAAATAATCCGCTTTGCATAACCAATGCGCTCCCAAGTTCGGCGTCTTGCAGAACACTATTTGCGCTCGACGTCATGCTAACAGTCATTATGGACAGAATACGTCATACTTATAGCTGCACAGAATTTTTAAAATGTAACAACATCAAAACAGAGTAAATATTGCAGAGTTAAAAATGTCCATGACAATAACTTAATGAAACATTTCGAATAGTTACCATATTTAAAAAATAAGTTTACGGTTTTATTAGCTCTCAAACATTCATTTTTCGTGTAATCATTTTACATAATTTTCAGCCAATAAATATTAAATATTATAAAACCAACAAAGGCAATAAACATACGTCAAATGAGGTATATTTTCCGCGTGAAAGCTCGAAACTTTTCAAAATGCTGGGAATTTTATGGCGCTCAGTACAAACGACAATCGGCTTTATGACTTATTTTGTGAGGCGCCTCGTTCTGATTGGATGCTTCTGTTCGATCCTGGCTGTAATAGGAACTATTTTGCCCTGAAGGCATGTTATCTAGTTGATTTGATGTTTCTACATTTACGTTGATATCGGTAATAGGTCTGTTATTCTTTTAGGGTATTGTTATTTACGAAACTTTTGTATTTTCTTCAAAAACTTTATATAAAATAACTATTTAAAGTATGTGTCATTTCATGTTACATTAGATTGAATAGTTCTGAAAAATATAAATGCCAATTCAATGATCGTAATAGAATTGAATATATCGAAATACGTTTGAGCAATAGCTACACCTGCTTATAAGGTAAGTCCTAATAGCATTTTATTTTCTTATTCGTCTTGAATGATGGCCTCTTTGGGCGAGTTATTCATCATCCCAAATGACAGTATCAATATTCTTCCGAAATAATACTCTCTCTTACCTACCTAGTATATTTTGATCAAAAATAATCCTGATGCTACGTGGAGAAAGATGTAAGTGTAATCCTAGGATATGGCAACAGAAATGTGCATTTATTTCAGACGTGTTGTTTGTACATTTGTTCAATGTTTCATCTGCGGTGTGTGGAGCAAAATATCATAATAGTAGATGGTATGTGTCTCGAGCTTATGTACAGACGCTATTTTATATGAAACTATAATACCTTATTGGTTATGTCCTTTTTCTCAACGTACCTACACAATGGTTGAATAAAATTTAACAGACTTGAAATATTCATTGTTGAACTCGTAAAGTTCTAAGTGAGTTACTTCGAACTTTGGATTTTTATAGCTCAAACGTTAACGAAGATAGACACGAAGTTTTATATAAAAAAAAACTCTCCAGTTTGCAGAAGCTACAACAAAATATTAATCCAAATTATGATAAAGTCATAAAGTTCAAAACAAACTTTGTGATATCAAGTATTTCAAGAACCGTCTCGGGTTTTGAATCACATTCCACATCACGCTTCTATTCAAAATTGAAATTCGAATGTTCACGTCAGGATTTATAAAGGTCGCTACATATTGTATGAGGTTCCCTTGAATCGGAAAAAGGCGGCAAATTTAATTTTCGTCTCGACTGTGCGCTAATGTGACAGCAGAAGAATTATCTCGCAACTCTTACGCTCACTAGGTATTATTCATGGGAAGGTTAACTTTATTTCAGTGTGCCAGTGTCTTTTGCTTTCGCAGTATTTTCTTTTTTAAATAAGAGCATTTGTGAGAATTGTTTGTGCGAGGTTTACTTTTTGAATTTTTTAAAAAGGTTTTAGTCATTTGACTTTTTGACGATCCCGTATTATCTATTCAATCTCAATTATCGTATTATCAGTTCAGGAAAGTTATTCTTATCGAAAAATAAATCCCGATCCTACGTATGTAGAAGAGAAAGATAAAGTTTTTCCTCTCGCGCATTTTACTCAAGTCACGGTTATTTTTCCTGTCATAATATTTTCTGCATCGAATTTTCTTTCGCTGCCATAAAAAAGAAAAATAGAAAAGTAACGCAGTGTTTCTTACCCGTTAATGTTAATAATTTCTCTCTAAGGTTGAGTTCAACCGCCGTAACGAAATGGGGGGTACTGACTGGGGAAAGTGTAAAATTTCATTTTCTTCACGGAGTTAATATGACAGGGGAGGAATCACCGCTACTGCGAGTTTTGCGACCCCTTATTTAATAAACGGTGAATCCTATATTCATATATAGATATATAATGTTCTAGTCTTACTTGCTAGACGGGTTAAGGTCCGAATTGGTACCTATAGGTTTTAATTTACCCTTTTTGTATTCTCAGAAAGGAACAGATCTCGTGAAAACGTAGAAATATGCAAAGGTAGCTGGAGGTTCTCAAATTCACATGATTTTTTGTACGTTCGGAATATATTAACGGAGTTACAAAATTCTTTTTTTGTTCGAAAGAAGTTTATTCCGAAGTCGATGCCAAAATTTTGTCAAATAACGAAGAAATGAAAACAGGAACACCGACTTCCGAAATGGAAGTAGGTTTGATGGATTGTATTTTATTGTATAAAAGTTTTTCTCAACATAACTTCACACCTGTAGTCCATGAATAATTAGGCAGAGGTAAACCTATATTATGTCATGATATTTCATGAAATAATTGTGTTTAACGATATGGCCCGCTATTACTGACCATATTGTTTAAACGTCATGATGATTTATGGATCTGGCTAGACCATGATATCATGATGTGTGCAGCGGGTATTTCCCACAATATCATGAAATACAAACATTTCATGAAATAGTTATCCACATCATGAAGTGATCAATTATAAGATCTGGCCATATACGTCCATATTTCGTCCGTTATTTCTTTCCTTTTTGTACCTTATTGTAAAAGCTTATTACTAAAATGAATAAAAGCTTGTAAAAAATCTTTTATTAAAACAAGCTCTTTTCGTATTCTTCTCAGAAAACCCTTTCATTTGATACCCATATCTTGGCAGTGCACTAAAAAAAACTTGTCCGCCATCTTGGGCCGTCTGCCATATTGAATTTAGAATGACGTCACTAACCTAACCATGCATTATCATCCAAATTAAACGTGTATACACAATTTAATCTTAATCGGTGGAGGATAACTTCATTAAAATTCGGTTGCAAGATTTGACTCGAACACTTACATATATACATACATTGCAAGTTAAATAAAAGCATGTAAAATAGAAGAAAATTCTATGTATTTTTCCTAAGAAACAATAAAATCAATCAATCATTTTATTTGTAAAATATAAAACATAACTAGTATAATACTCACAACGGATCTTTAGGTTTCTGAAGTTGGCTCTGTCAACTATTGCGCACGAAACAGATAAACTGCAAAGAGCAAGCGAGATAAGATGATGCGAAAAACGTATGCGAGTGAAAGAGACAGATAAACAATGTAATTTTCACTTTCAATATTGACACAAAAATTGCTACTGCGCAGCCTCTTGCAGCCAATTCAGAGACACAAACATCCGTTGTGAGTATTATACACCTAAGTAATAAATGAGATAAGATAAGTCTCCCTTTCCATCTTAACTAATTATCCTACAAAGAAATAATATCTCGGCAACTTTTACAAACTTTCCATCTGAGTTCGAAAGAAAAATATTGCTACAGAAATTGTTGGAGTAAAGTGAAGTAATTGCAAGGTCCACTTTACCGACGGACTGCAGAATTCCTTGTGAGGCCAGTGTTACTCAGTAGCTCATTGAATGTACGGAGAAAACTTCCGTACTGGTACTTTAATAATTTAACACGCTGCTTCTTGAATTACGTAATGTTTTCTTGCAATTTTCATTTTTCTTTACCACGTCTGGTTTCGACAACAATCTCTTTTTTACCCGACTGCCAAAGGAGGGTAATATATTTATCAGTTTATGTATGTATCTATGTAAGTATGTATGTATGTATGTCTGTTCCTATATGGCGTTCCAGAGACCAAATGCGTTGGCCGATTTTGATGATTCATACGTCAATCGATGCGTTTTAACCCTGCGAGTGTCATAGGCTACATTAAAATTGGATAATAGAAAAATGGCGGATTTTGGGTGCCATATTGTGGGGGCCCAATTATTTTTTTTCTTCTAAACCCATCGTGTGGGGCATCAAAATAAAGGGTTTTAAGAGGTGATTTCAAAAATATATAACATTTATATGTTTAAATATATCTAATTCGAAAAAAAACTAACTATAAAGTTATAAATAATAAAACTTAATTCAAAAAATCAAAAACCCGACTGCTTCAAAAGCGAACTAAAAAGTCGTAAATAAGGAAAAAATCATGCTGTGCAGGCGGAGGATACACCAGATTTTGGTCAGCCAGCCCTCGAATATGTATCCTCCGCCTGCACAGCATGATTTTTTCCTTGTTTACGACTTTTTAGTTCACTTTTGAAGCAGTCGGGTTTTTTGTTTTTTTGAATTAATTTATTATTAGTCTTTCAGTTGGATACATAGATGGGTTTTAACATTCTTTAGTATGCATTAAAATTCGGATGTAACATATTCTAATGTTTTTTGCAGTATTTGGCAGCAAATTGTATCGTGTCAGCCTTCCCAATGAGCTTTGCGGAGGCAGTCAATACTACAATAAGATTCGCCGCTCCACTATCCCGAGATCGCTTCTGTCAATGATTTCACATATTGTCCAGTGAAAACAATCTCTAGATACAAATGTTACAAAAGGAAAAATTGATCGTTTTTTAAAATGTTTGTAAAATGTAAACTCTGGCATTACCGTGATAGAACACTACATAGAACATAGATTGCTTATGATTTGAAAAAACAATACAGTATTTACCTATGAATTTTTTTTTCAAGATAATGAGCAACCTGCAAAGCCACATTAGAGCAAAGCCACGGGTAAAAGCCGTTATTATGAGACAGATATTTTATATATTTCACTGATTTTAAAACGAACATCATGTCTAAACGGGAATTTGCCGAAAAACGGAATAAATTTTATATTAGACTATTACTTTAATAATTTAAGAATATATTAAATTACTAGCTTTTGCCAGCGGCTTCGGTCGCATGATTTGCGAAAATTATCCCAAAGGACTTCGCCCGCGTGAACATCGGAAATTTACCCGAGGGAACATATTCCCGGCATAAAAAGTATCCTATGTGCTATTGCTGATTATAATCTATCTCTTTGCCAAATTTTATTCAGATCCGTTCAGCCGTTCTGGCGTGAAAAAGTAACAAACATACAAACACACACTCACAAACATTCGCATTTATGATATTAGTGTGAAGTATGATGTGATATTTTTATTGAATTGTGTAATTAATTAATTTGTAAAGTAACGTCTAACGCGAGCATAAAATCATCAATTAAATCAAAATCAAGTGCCGTATTTTTATGCATTTTTCACCATCTCAAAGACAATTTAACTATCTATATTTTGGTTTACGGCTCTTTATTTTGAACTCAAAGACTAATATGGAAAGTTTAATTTTCGACTGAACTCGGTGGATCTGGGTGTATAGTGTATGTGAGTTTAAACGTTTATAAACGCACCTACGATACAGAAATAAATGCTAGTGTGGGGTAAAGTTTCTTTTGAAAAAAGAAAAACAAAAAACATGAAACATGGTTTTTTCGTGTAACTAATAGTTTTCCTTTAAAAAAATAATTAACCACAGGATATTTTTTCGCTAATTTTAGATACTTCTCCAAAACGACTTGGATGTTTAAAAATATTTAACACAGAAAACAAACACTACACAAAATTGATATTCTGGTTCCTAGCGGGCGCATGGCCAGTACTGCGTTAACACTGGGGAATATATATACGCCTTAAGTATTTTGGTAATCTGCCTAGCCTTTTCCCAACTATGTTGGGGTCGGCTTCCAGTCTAACCGGATTCAGCTGAGTACCTATATTTTATATGGTGTGATTGCCTATCTGACCTCCACATTCCAGTAACTGGGTAACGCGATACGCCTTGACGGTGGTGGTGTTAGATTTCAGGCTGCCATGACGACTTTTAATGGGACAATCCCACCGCACTATTCCCAAATTACTGCAACTCCTGAAAGCCAGAATCAACAGTGGCGACCACCAGAAAAGCGCCGACGCAATGAAACTCGACGAAGTCCCGGAGAATGAATTTAACTGTCTTGGATCCCGCAACGAAATTAATCAGAAAAGAATAACGGAGGAGTAGGAAAAATGTAAATTTCCACTTCCCTCCATATCAAGCAGGAGACAGAACAAACAAGGCCAATAGGCACAAAGGGTCATATACAACTGGGATAAGCCCAGTTGTCTAGCACCACGGATAAAAAATTAGCATTAATACATTTTAATGGGTCATGACGACTGTCAAAGATCTTCAAATGACAGCCGGGATCTACGGCTTAAAGTGCTTTCGAAGGCACGGAGGAAACTCGATATGTAAAGATGGTCACCAATCCACGTACAGACCTCGGCAAGCTTTTCTTAACCTTGAAAAACGGCCCGTGCGGCTGTTATTATTTAACCACGAGCTCTCGAGCTATTTTGGTCGAAGAGTAGATACCAAATTAATATTACTTTTTGACCAACGGACGACCAAGTCCTCTTTGTGTTCTGTAGCACTGTTAATAGGCTTATTTATTTTACAGACGAAACTTTGTTGACAATACGATCACTTTTATTTTTGGTGAAATGTATTTTCGGTTACATTTTTTTGCATGAATAGAAAAGTTCTTGTCTATAAGAACGTGACAGTTTGGAGGTTTGTAGCTTTGTTATTGATGTGCTCCATTATAATATTCCTACAATATTATAAAATTTACTTCTTCTTTTCGTTTGAGATGTGGCCAGCTCTGGCAACCCCGCAGGCCTCTGACTTGGCTATTTTATACTTACATTCACTATAAACACTTACATTAACATCTACTTAAAACACGAAAGGAAAATAAGGCTTCCCAGAACCCACATACAAAGGTACTTTTCGAATTTAAAAATTCAGATACCCAGCAGTTAGCTATCCTTCTGCATGTATTTCCCAAAGGTACTGTAAGGCGATAGATGGCGCTCGAGAGCCGTCATGAAGTTGACAACTGTGAAGATAGCAACGCACGGGCCGCTCGCCTAGCTTGCATATTGCACCGAGGCTCGCGGGCTCTTTTCTGGCGGACACCGACGGCTTAGGACCTAGCTAACATTTTATTGTACTGCACAAGTTTATTTTTAATTAAATATTTTATTATGATTTTCCTTTGTTTTTCTGAGCTCTTACAGCTCAGAAGTAGGATTGAACCATTGCAGCCCACGTAAGTGTTTTTAAATAATAACTGAGTGTATCCTGATGAAGTACCGAGTTTGACTATTGCTTGAAATTATATTACAATTGCATTTCACTTGACTGTGTGCCCTATCTATTGCTTCTTGTGTATTATTCTATAATAATGGGACACCATAAAAAAAGTAAACGTAAAAATATGGACGACAGCGAAAATGAAAAATCTTTCGTCGCCGTCTAGTCAAAGATATAACTACACGTAGATTACTAGAACGCGTAGTATTATTGGAAAACCAAGTCTTGCAAGGCAGAGTTAGCGTGATACCCGCATCCGAGGGTAGTTCTGGCGCCGCCGCCGCGTCGATTGGGGCAAATAAGGACGCAGATGCCCAATCTGGTGAGCGTTCCTATACGCCGCCGTCACTACCCGCGGTACCCTTCGTGAACCAATTGCCACCAGTACCTAACAAAATTCCGTTAGCGCGTGCCGTAAACGGGTCCCGCAGGCACACACTGTAGTGTAGCAAAGGATCCATGCGTTGAAGATACCTGTCATATAGTATATTCTAAAACTTCCATGCAATCGACATCGGTGTTAGTCCCATCGTTAGAAGCTACCACTGCAACTCCATCAAATTGCCATCATAATATTCATCCGTCGTGCTCAGCAGATATATCGGTCGTAGTGATCCAATACAGGCATTCGATCCTCATACTTCTTTTATTACAATGGAACAATCGATTAGAAAAGTTGAGGGTATTTCAAACATTTACGGTTGAGACGAACAAACTGCTATATTTAATTGTTCCTTTACACTAAAAGGCTATGCGCGGCGTTTGTATTCAACTTAAAATCGTTGGAAACAACGTTTATTCAAAATAGGCCATATATAAAAAAGAATGTCTTTAACTTAAAAATTGTCGTACACTTTCTAACAAAGAAAATGACAAACAATGAGATATATTGCGCATAATCACTGATGCGTCGGGTAGTTCGAAATATTACACCGTAAAAATTAATGATTTCTGTGTACGATTTTATTGATTTTGAAAGCGCTTGCGTCACGATAGTAGCCAATTGATAAAAATTAGAAGCGAATCCTTTCGAAAATATTGTTTTGTCCGGTTTTGGTGGCTCAAAAATTAATCCAGTCGGCGGGGTAGTTGTTAAAATTAAAGTTGAAGAGGCTACTTGTATGGCTTTCATAGTACCAGACTCTGCTCAAGAGATTAGCACTATAATAGGCCAGCCTTTGACAGAGCATTCCACCGTATATGTGATTAAAACACCGACATCTTTAAAGATATTTAATGTAAATCAATTTCTCGAACTACCTGCCAGTGCATATAGTGAAGTTGAGCGCGTCAAGTTGGTTTCGGATGACGAAGTAATTTTGCAACCCGGTGTAAATAAAATACTATTATCTTGTTTTGATTTTGTCTCTGGTTCGATTACACTGCGAGCTACTGAATATAATACTTCGAGGGCGGAGTGTATTATTCCAGAATGCAACACCGAGGTTATTGAAAGCAAAGTTGTTTTAAACATAATTAATATTAGTAATGAGATCATAAAACTACCGCGCAACCGATGCGTGGTGCGAGCGTTGATAACGGTCACGGACGATAATAATAAATACAAAATAGGGGATTACCTGGAATCAAACATCGTGACTGACCTAGAATCTTTACTGTACGAATATTCTGATTGTTTTTCGGGTAGTGAAAATAAAATTGGATAATGTTCAGTCCAAATGCACATTGAATTAACTGACACTAAGCCCGCTTATTACCGTCCGTATCGAATGTCTTTAGAAGACCGGGAGAAAGTCCGTGATATTGTATCAGACTTATTGAGTAAAGGAATAGTGGAGGAATCAAATTCCTCATATGCCAGTCCCGTCATATTGGTCCCCAAAAAGTCGGGTGAAGTACGTATGTGCGAGGATTACCGTGCATTAAATAAAATTACTAAAAAGGAACGCTATCCTTTACCCGTAATACAAGATCTGTTAGACCGGTTATCCAAGCAACGCGTTTTCACATGTCTTGATATTATGTCAGCCTATCATTGCATACAAATTGCTGATGATAGTAATTAGTATACAGCGTTCATAACACCGCCACCGGATGGGCACTACCAGTATACGCGTATGAGCTTTGGATAAGTGAATGCACTGTCAGTTTTTCAGCGCGCAATTGACAATATTCTCGGTTATTTACGTTTCTAATGTGTGACAGCATAATTATATGATATTCTCGTTTACGCTGAAAATTATGATAATACATTGCACCGTCTCAAAACCGTATTGGAGAAAATACGGGATGCTTGTGTGACGCTCAGGTTAGGCAAGTGTTCTTTCTTAGTTTCAAGTATAGAGTATTTAGGGCATGAAACGTGTGATGGCGAAGTCAGGCCGTTCATGTATAAGCTCAATGCAGCTCATGAAATTTGCTGTACCTGGAAACGTACACCAGGTACGTTAGTCGCATATGTGAGTCGTCAGACTACGTCGGTCGAAAAAAAGGTATCACTGTTTCGAAATAGAGACGTTGGCTGTTGTCAAGAGCCTGAACAAGTTTAAGGTATACGTGTCAGGTTTAAGTAACCGATTGTAGCGGAATACGCTGGACAAGGACCAAACGTGATTTGTCTCCCCGTATAGCCCAGTGGTGGCTTGAAGTTCAAGGCCTTGATTTTACTGTTGAGTGTCGTGCCGGCAAATCCATAGCTCACGTGCATGCGCTAAGTCGTAATCCTGTGTATTCAGTAATGCGATGTGTTGAAAAATACCTAATTGAATGTGTGCAGCAGGATGACGACTCGATGCGTACCCTCGTGGAGCAGGTGAAGGATAAGGTTGCGAAGGGCATAACTAATAGCTTGGCTAAATATTTCTTGTTTGATAATATTGTACTGTTTAGATAAGTTGGAAATGGTCCAAATGTAGTCGTTCCACGAATGCCGCGTTGGTCTCTCGTTGTTACGTATGGTTACGTTGGTATGCGCCTATTTATCCAAAAGTACACTCGTGGTTGTATATCGCGTCAATATGCTAAAAAACCAACTGGTTGTCGTGTGGGCTTATTACCTCCAATTGAAAAGGTGGCCGTATCATTTCACACGGTTCATGTAGACCATCATGTCTCGTTCTGTAAAAGCCCATTAGGCAAAATGCACATTCTAGCGGTAATAAATGCCTTCACGAGATTTATATGGATCAAGGCTGATCAAGACATCAGTTGTAAATATGTTTTGCAGACGTTTGACCCATTAATTAAAACTTTTGGTGTTCCTAGTCGTATAATAAGCGACCGAGGCAAAGCTTTTAGCTGCAAAGACTTGAAAGAGTATTGCACTCAAAGGCAAAGAAAGCATGTCATGACGGCGGTCGCTAGTCCAAGTACGAATGGGCAGATATGACGTTTTAATAGGACTATACTTGACACCCTTGTAGCATACGTTGGTGATGACCATAATTACTAGGAGAAATACTTATCTAAGGTACAGTTAGGATTAAATTCTAACATAAATAATAGTACGGGTAAGGCTCCATTGGAACTTCTTTATGGGTTTCGACCTAGAATAGTAGGCGATATAGTTGTGCCCGATAGATCACCAAATTTAGACGAGGGAAGTTGCTGTCACCCGATCAGCTAAATTGTCTCAGCAGGCAAAGGACAAGTATGATCAAAAACGGCGTTATAAAGAACCTTTTAAGATAGATGATTTAGTTCTTGCCAAAAAAAAGATCATTTGTAAGGGTTTACGCAGTGGTAAACTTATGCCGCGTTTTGACGGGCCATATAAAATTGTAAAGGTCCTACCCCATGATCGGTACGTGATTAAGAGTACACGTAACCGTGGCCGACTTTATAAAAATGTTTTGGCCAGGGTTAAGTTAAAGCTTTTCCAATGTAATCATTCCGATGAGTCAGATAATTCTAGTTCTGAGTAAAGATTTACGAAAGTAATGTTGTTCAGGACGGTTTACTTCATTTGATTAGTGCACATTAAATAAAAATTGTTAAATGGATCCATTTTAGTAATTGTTAATATAAAACAATATTTATGATCGATCTTTGTTTCAATAGCGCTAGCCTTCAGAGGCGTTGGTAAAGGGTTTACACAACCTTACAAACCAAATTCAAGAATGCATCTAGCCTTAAGAGGTTGTATTCTTTACAATTAGTCGTGTGTCGTCCTTAGGAGGAAGACCATGCCTTTGGAGGCTATTGTGACGCGACATTTGTGATGTGGACCCTGAAGGGTAAGCCATCATTATAACCACAATCGATTTTAATTTAGATTGGGTTGTAACATTAAGAAGTTAGTCATACTGACACGGTCGACCGGTTATTGCTAAGTCAGTTTATGTTGGCATTCAGAAGCCCACGCACTGACATTCAGACGTCAGTTCAAGTTGACATTAAGACGTCAATCACACTGACATTCAGACGTCAGTTCTAGTTGACATTAAGACGTCAATCGCACTGACATTAAGACGTCAATCACACTGACAATTAGACGTCAATCACACTGACATTCAGATCTCAGTTCAATTTGACATTACAGCACATTACCAGTAGTCAACGATGGGGAGGAGTTTTTCGACGCCATATTTTAGTTAAGTATATTTTTAGGTTTAGCTAGTGAGTAGTTTTTGTGTTAAAGTGTATATGTTTTTAGTATTAGTTATCTAATTATTTTATACACTGTATATACTTGTATCTATTTGACATTAAGATGTCAATCACACTGACATTCAGGCGTCAGCTCAATTTGACACTAAGACGTCAATCACACTGACATTCAGACGTCAGTTTAATATGACATTAAGACGTCAATCCCACTGACATTCAGAAGTCAGTTTAAGCTGACATGAAGATGCCAGTCTCACCGCGTTGTCGCCGCATCGTGAGTTCGTGAGGAAGCTGTGCCGTCATCAAAACCAAGAGGCGAGAGCTACGCGGGGCGCGCAGCTGTTTCAGGAAGGCCGACTGTAAGGCGATAGATGGCGCTCGAGAGCCGTCATGAAGTTGACAACTGTGAAGATAGCAACGCACGGGCCGCTCGCCTAGCTTGCATATTGCACCGAGGCTCGCGGGCTCTTTTCTGGCGGACACCGACGGCTTAGGACCTAGCTAACATTTTATTGTACTGCACAAGTTTATTTTTAATTAAATATTTTATTATGATTTTCCTTTGTTTTTCTGAGCTCTTACAGTACTTAATAAATAATCAAAGGTATAAAAATAAGATAAACAACAAAGCACTTAATAAGGGAGTAACCTATTTCATGTATTGACATTTAAATTTAAAGTTTTATTTTATTTATCCTTTTATTGACATTTGAATTTTTTGGCATTTGTCTTAAATTCATTTTGTAATTTTTAACCTTTGTTTTTAAATTAAATTATTTGAAATTTACAGTAGGTATTTGGATTTTATTTTTATTTTTGCCTTTTCTGACATTTGTATTATTATTTTTTGACATTTCTTAATTTTTTTTTGACATTTTTAATCTAAATTATTAGTTTTCTTTTTAGGTTTCATTTGTATTAATGTTTTTTTTCTTGTTTTACTTACGCTATTTGTTATTAATTGTTTGTAAATTGTATTTTATTTTACATATTGCATAAATTATTATTGTTATTTATACCTATTGTGTTTGTAAAGGATGGCAATAGTGTAATTGGTTGCGGCCGTTCTATTTGAATTGCAAAAAAGAATATGTTCTGGAAGGCCGGAAGACTTAAAAAACCGACTAGCTCAGGGATGGCGAACCTACGGCACGCGTGCTAGAGGTTGTACACGCCTACATTTTTCGGGCACGCCATTATAAGGTTATTAAGCATCTAGATAATTTGAAATTGCAGGAATATCAGCGACTTCTACTTTTATATCGACAAAACATAAATCTGTAAATAATATTGTTGCTGTACGAATTTCGGGTTGCAAAGAAAAAAAAACCGGTTTTGTTTTGATGGTTTGTAGTTTATAAGTAACATTGCATTTATTAAGTCACCAATTCAAGATTCTTTGTTGGCACGAAATTTTCACATTTAAAAAAATATTGAATTTAATGGCACGTTTTATAATAAAGGTTCACCATCCCTGGCCTAGCTGGTGCAAAATACTAAAATGAAAACTAGTAATAAGAAATATTAGTAAGGATTTGGATATCCCTTCAATCATTTGAGGTTCATACTTATAAATGCGAAAATAGGCTCAATTAACATTGCCGCCGAATGGAATCGAATTTTTGCAACGAAATTGTACATAGCATAATGAACTTTATGTCAATTGTGTAAATTCTCACGCATTATCGAGAATGCCCGTATATACTGTGGATTGTGAAAAATTCGTATAATAATTTGCCTTTCTACAAAGAATAAAAACACATATGTACTCACCATTATCAGCGTTATCCCTGTCAGGTCCACTGTCATGTTCTGACTCCGACTCATCCCAAATGGTGTCAGTGGCGATTTTCTGGCGTGAGCACTCGATCCAGTACCCCGGGGTCGGGATCAGGCTGTGTGGGTACTCCTCGCAGAATTCATCTGGTGAAAGAAAAAATGAGTTGTTAGTTCAAAATGGCTCATCATCATCAGCATTTTAATGATCCCACTGCTGGGACACGGGCCTCTTCTCTGTGAGAGAGGGAATGGGTCTTAACCGATTGTGTGCCGTAATTACCGAAATAATTAAAAAGTCATTTAGACTCGCGTGGATCTACGTTTTAGGCACTCAAGGGTTAATTCACCACGCGAGCCCAATGCGGGTTAGTGGATGTCACATGTCTACGAATTTTCGGTTCTAGGACATGCCATTGCTCATGATGTTTTCCTTCACCGTCTTTAGAGTAAAATTAAAATGGTTATTAGTTCTAAATAAAAATATGCACATAACCTTCACGAAAAAAAAGATAATACACAAAATGAAATGAAGACGTGAATAAGACTTTCTACAACTATACCCAACCCGTACAAACTACAAAAGATATAACAATTTTGAATAACGAAACATTAAAATTAGTAGATTGTTTACCTAGGGAGTAAACAACTATTTTAAAGGCGAGAGTGTTTTTTTTTAATCCTGGGTGCAGCCAGGGACTCAAAGTACGTCACTCGAGCTGAAAATAGTGTTGCTCCCGAGTTGGACACTCTACTTTTTATCACCCTCTATGAGAAAATAAGTTAGTGCAACTTATGAACAATAACGTTACGTTTACTTATTTACATAAAATTAAATACCATAAGACATAAAACAAAATAATTAGAGGCTAATGTTTATATTTAACAACTATGGAAATGCATCGTAACAATTTTATTAGTGTAATCCGTTACAGTTATAGTTATTTAATAAATTAACAAAAGTTCTCAGAGAAATTGGTGACCACTTTTAATAAGTTATTGAAATACTTCTTCTTCTTCTTTATATATATTTTTTGTGTAATACTGCTAACACTGATTTAAGTTACGATTTAATAATTATTCTGTAAGTGACGAGTGAATTGTTGTTTTCTTATGGCTTCTCTCAAACCTCACAATGGCGGCTTTTCAAACAGTAAATTGTAATTTAAAGCTGTTTATGTGAACATCTTATGTGTGTAATGTAAACACAAACGTTTGCTTTATAAATAATAATAAATAACTAACATCAATAATGACAAATACAACACTGAGAACCTCACTAAAACAATATTTTTCGTTACCCGAATTACCAAAATGGTAAATATTTTCTAAATTCTACTTATTAAAACAACCTCAAACGATCTCTTTGAGTTTTTCTCTGAAATTAATTTCGTTATCGTTGTACGGAGGCTCCGATCCAAGCCCTTTTATTGACTATTAATTTATTTAGCTTCGTTAAGTGCCCATTTAAGCGTAACTCAGACTGAGTTTTGATCATTACAGAAGTTGGTCTTGTGTACTGATTTTACCTTCAACAGACACAGAAAATATTAATATTTTGAAGACGAAATGAAAATTATGAAACGATTCCCGGAATTTAATGCACGAGATGGCTGCAAAGTGAAACGAAATATCAAACGGTTTAGTGCTTAAGGCGATATATACGCCCTAATGTTAACGCAGAACTTCTTTTGAATAGTTGGTTTGCAAAATACACACATCAACACGGTCTAGGGATATTTCATACTCAATTAAATAACTCGAAAAGTACTGGCTGCATTGGAATCTATTATACACCGATTTGTTTGTAATTTATCTCAGACTAATTCCAAATTAAAATTTTTGAAAATTCTTTTGTTTCGGTGGCATAAAAATGTCTTGATGTGTAGGAGAGGGAATTTTCATTTGTGCGAAATTTAGAAAACAATACGAATTACGTGTAGTTACAGTTTTTGTTCATTTTTAAACGGAAGATAAAGTTAAAATTGAGGTATTGTAGCCATGCAACACCAACATTTGACGAGGGCGGAGATGTTACGAGCTGTGGGAATGCTGGAAGCTGGGTCTGTTCAGCGTAATGTTGCTGAGGCCATAGGGACCCACCAAAATATAATTTCAAGATTGTGGACACGCTATCGTGCCACAGGTGAAGTAGCGGAGAGGCACCGGGGGCCAAGTCGCATCACTACTCCCAGACAAGACCGATTTTTGCAAATTACTGAGCTCAACCAAATGCAACGGCGACTCAATTGGTCCAAAGGCTGCGAGTGGAACACCAAGTGCTTGTGAGTGCGCAAACTGTAAGAAGGCGACTGCTTGAAAGCAATCTACGCTCTCGTAGACCACTCCGGGTCCCACCTTTACGGAGAGGCAATCGTGGACGACGATTAGAATGGGTTCGGAACCACGTGGACTGGGGCCGTGAGCAATGGTCCAATGTGCTGTTCACGGATGAATCCAGGTTCGGCTTCCATCCACATTCACGAAGGACGAGTGTTTGGCGAGTTCCTGGACGATGGAGCCGTCTTCAGAACCCTCAGGAAGTTCACCCATACCAAGGAGGAACAATTATGGTTTGGGCAGGAATTCGTCTTGGAGGACGGACGGATCTCGTTTGGGTGCGGGGCAAGACGGCAGAACGATACGTCCAACAGGTGCTGGGGCCCGTAATCTTGCCCCACAGAACACAAATGGGGCAAGATTTCCTGCTCATGCACGACAATGCCCGGGCACACACGGCGAGAACGGTAGCAGCTTGGTTACATACACACAATGTTAGGGCCTTAGACTGGCCTGCTCAATCGCCAGATCTAAATCCCATTGAGCAAGCGTGGGATATGCTGCAAAGAAGAGCTCTAAAGGAACTTCCTGAAAATCTGGCAACAGAAGATCAACTTTTTACGCACCTCAGAAGGACATGGGACAATATTCCGCAGCAAGACATTGACAACCTTGTTGTGAGCATGCCGTATCGTTGCCGATGTGTTATGAACATCATGGGCGCTTTCTCAGACTACTAACTTCAAGTTTATAAACACAAATTAAATGATTTTTCTATTTTTTTCAGTTTTTACTCATAAATTAAAAGTTAATTCATATACGGTTTCCGTCTATGCTTCATTTTTTTCCATAAAATCCTGAAATTTTAATCGAAGTACCTTAACCATTATTAAAAAATTGTAGAATATTAAATAACGTATCTTTTAAATATATACATGTCATATAAATAATTAACACATTGATAGTAATTCGCTTTTTTAAAAATATCCCTAGACCGTGTTGATGTGTGTATTATTTGATTCACATATGCTGTTTCAGATAATGGAGAAATGCCAGCCATCAACTTTGCTGTATACAAATATGTTTGAAGATCCAATTCGTTTTGTAGGAGTATCGAAAAGTTGAGAAAATATATCGTGTTGTTAATAATTTTTTTAAAGCAAAACTATTAGTTACACGAAAAAACCTTGTTTCAAAAATAATGTACATGAATCAACCTTAATTTTTTTTTCAAACCTTTTAATCTACCCGTTACTAAGGAGTATGCTTTAGAAAGTCACTGTTTTAAGGCACTAAAGCGGTGAAAGGCCCATAATTAATTAATTTTATTAGTTAGGTAGTTTTTTTTAATATCCGAATTTAATTATTGTTCATGTTTTTTTTATTTTTTTTGTACACCTACCACTGTTGTGTCTTTTTGAACCCAAAGGTTAACTGGTAGAGAATGCCTTGCTGCATTAAGTCCGCCTATGTATAACCATTGTACATGAAGTTTAAATAAATAAATAATTCGGTGAAGCAATATAATCCTTTCAGTCGCTTTAAATGTTGCTTTGATACTCAATCCAGTTTGTCAAAACCAAGCGGAGTTTTCCGACACTGAAGCGAATACTTTATTAGCTGAATGTTTTACGCAAAATTTCAATCACAGCCGAATATGAAAGTGAAAGCTTAGAAATTCATGTGCGATGAATATTGAGTAAACTTGGGAGCCGTAACATTTTTATTAATATTTCTGCACTTATCCTTGGGTCCTTATCCGAGGGAAATCTGGTGCTGATGCCATTACCGGGACGGTGGAAATGTGAATAAAATATTTACTTAGAAAAGCGTATACGGAAGCGTCCGTCGTGGTCCGGGCCACGGTATAAGTCGGCCGGCTTTTACTGCTACTACTACATACTCCACTATGTACGGTCCTTTTTATTGAATATTTTATGGAAACAGTAAGAGTTTTTTAAAGTTGCGGAAAATGTATTTAAGCGACACAAAGTTCACGTCTAAAATAAATTACCTTAGCTTCGTGCGTGAGTGAGGTCGCTTTATTCGTGATCAAAATGTCTTTCCTCGTAAATATATATGGATACAGTTTGATGAGCGTATATGTAAGAAATTAATACATACACTCCTTTGTCCTTGTGACAAGATACATAACCTTTCTTAAGAGAAGTGAAATTTAAAAACCCCAGACACGATATCTTGCGTATAAATACGATTTATGGACGACAGAATCGATTTTCATTAAACATAGCTAAGAACACTCCCGATAATGCCACCACTACCACAAAACATAAAACTAAATGGAAATCTGTACATTATTTTAGGAGCTATGATGCCACAGACAGATACATAAATACACAAACACATAGGTACACGCGTCAAACTTAGAACACCCCCCTTTTACCGTCGGGCGTTAAAAATAGTTAGCGAAATGCCGCAGACGTGATGAAATAAAAAAAAAAAAAAAAAAAAGTACCTAACTACGCTGCCAGTGGCCATTGACCCTAAGGTCCGTTCTATTTTAAGTTTAGATTGTTTTGTTCTTTCGTTATTTGAATTTGATATCCATCTGCGAAGTTTCACTAATAATAATATATTTAAAATTACAAAGAATAATATTGTTTGATCTTCTTTCTTCTTGTCTTCTCTTCTTTCTTCCGAAGTACCGATGATTGTTCAGTACTCAATTCACTGTAAGGTAGAACACCAAACTCTAATCAATATGCTTGGCGTTCATACTTAGAGTGGACCGAACTACTGAAGTTCTTCGAAGCTGCAGCTGAAGCAATCTTCCTCTTGTAGTTCCTATTTTTTACAAAACAATTAAACAGCGAAGATTTTTGCCGTTAAAACAATTGAACATGCCGATATAACTATATCTAAACTAAAATTATAAAGAGGTTATCTTAATTTTAACTTCATAACATTAACTATCACTACATATTATGAAATAAAGTGTCTGTCTGTCTGTTCGCGATAAACACAGAAACTAATGAACGGATTTTCATTCGGTTTTCACCAATAGACAGAATGATTTATGAGGAAGGTTTAAATGTGTTACTTGTTAAGGTTTCGCGTGGGAATACGCGAACACCCACGCGGGACATAAAAAGACATAAAGTTAAACCTGAGAGGTTTTAACTTTTATAAAACTTGTGTTTGAATCAAAATTCTAAATTTTGAAACAGGATTTAGTGAAACGAATTTCATATCATATTGTATGTTATATGTTAAATGATTGATTAATTATGTCATAGAAAAATATTGAGTGATTATAATATATAAATATATTGGCAAATACTTGGCCATTGGATACTTTTATCCTAGGAAAAAATGCACGAACTCAGTGATATACATACGTAGTTTACGGGAACGAACCAGTGCGGCAAAACAAATGAGTATAAAAGCAATTTTCAAGTTATTCCTCCATAGTTATAATAGGGTGTTCGGCAAGCCACGGTTAAAATTATATTCACCAAGTTCAGTTCGTGAGGAATTAACGCCGAGAAACATTCCATTTGTAAATTACTGAATAAGATTTTTCTTGAACTTTGGTCTTTTACGGACAATTCGGCCTCATGAATATTTCTGTTTATTATTATTTCAAGCCCTCGAACAAACCCTGATATTGCACTCATAAAATAAATTTCCTTAGATCTTGGGATTTGTAAAATGTTCCTTTTGGGATCTTGGGCTCTTATGTTTAAAGAAAGAAAGTATTTTGATACTTTTTTGGATGGAAATCGTCGCAAAATACTTGAAGTGTTGATTTAATTTACAGACTAAGTAAACGATTGTTTAACTTATATTATATATTATAAAGCTAAAGAGTTGTTTTGTTTGTTTGTTTGAACGCGCTAGTCTAAGGAACTACTGGTTGGAATTGAAAAATTCTTTTTGTGTTGGATAGTCCATTTATCGAGAAAAGTTATAGGCTATATAAAATCACGCTACGACCAATAGGAGCGGAGCATAAATGAAAAATGTTGCAAAAACGGACAAAATTATTTCTTTTTGAGAGCTTCCGTTGCGTGAGCTGCGTAAGCGGTTAAAGTTACGCAATATTCATTTAAGTAGGGTAGATAGGGTGCTTAGGGTATGTAGGGTAGTTAGTGTAGGGTAGGGTAGGTAGTGTAGGGTAGGGTAGGGTAGGTAGCGATTAATGGGATGTGTAAACATGATGCAGCGAGAAAGGGGCTGACCAATGAGATAAATACTAGAAGAATGTAGAAGAAAATATTGCTCGCATGCCATAAAAATGAGATAAGGAGAATTATTAGTGACTAGCATCCACCAGCGGTTTCGGCCGCGTGAATGTCGGGTGTTGTCCCATGGGAACAGTACATTTTACCGGAATAAAAAGTAACCTTTGTGCTATTCCAAACTATAATCTATCTCTATGCCGAATTTCATCCAGAATCTCTAGACAAGTGGCATTCGATATCAGCGAAGGCGATAGTCGATCCATAATAAAAGGGATTGATCACGCGATTACCGATACGATACCGCTTGTCAATCCCATACAATTTTGCCTTTTTGAATTTATTAATAGAATGTCACTTCTAGGGCCTCTTATATTGTCATCCTCATCACGATGAGGATCAGTCGCCCACGGGCGACTGTCTTAGAAGCATACATAGCTTGCTTGTAATGTAACTCCTTCGAAATAGTTGTTTTTTTGTTTTGCCGGTACTGTCCCACTCCAAGTTACTTTAGAGGCTCTAGACAAGTGGCATTCGATGTCAGCAAAGGTGATAGTCGATATATCATAATATAAGGTGATAGTCGATGTATCATAATAGAAGGTAATGGTCGATATATTATAATATTAGGTTATAGTCGATATATCATAATATGAGGTGATAGTCGATATATCATAATATAAGGTGATAGTCGATAAATCATAATATAAGGTGATAGTCGATATGTCATAATATAAGGTGATAGTCGATATGTCATAATATAAGGTGATAGTCGATATATCATAATATAAGGTGATAGTCGATATATCATAATATAAGGTGATAGTCGATATATCATAACATAAGGTGATAGTCGATATATCATAATATAAGGTGATAGTCGATATATCAAAATATAAGGTGATAGTCGATATATCATAATATAAGGTGATAGTCGATATATCATAATATAAGGTGATAGTCGATTTATCATAATATAAGGTGATAGTCCATATATCATAATATAAGGGATTGATCACGTGATTTTTCGACGCTTGTCAATCCCATTCAATTTTGCGTTTTAGTTTTTAGCTCTACTCGCTTCTCGCTGATCTTCAGACAAGTGACTTAACCTCCGTTTATGCAGCCAAACTGTTTATGAATCTTTTTAGTAATTCAGGCGTCGCAACATAACAGATTCTTCATCATTATCATCAGCCTTTTAATGCTCCCACTGCTGGGACAAAGGCCTCCTCTCTATGAGAGAGGTCTTAACACCACGCGGGCCCAGTGCGGTTTGGTGAATTTCACATGTCTTCGAATTTTGGTTCTAGGACATGCTGATGTTTTCCTTCACCGTTTTTAGAGCAGTAGTGATGAAATAATTTACACAAAGTAAAGCGCCTGCTAGGGTTCGAACCCACGACCTACGAAACCTAAGTCGGAGCGGTATCACTGGGCCACCACTGCTGCACACAGCTTTAGTTTTAATAGATTCTTATTCAAATGTATTACATATGTATATGAAATACATTTATCGTGTATATTCCTACAAGGTTTATCGTCACAACTTGCGTAGTAAATGTAAAATGGCGGCCATTCCGTCCTTAACGACACACATGGGAAGTAGACCAGCTGACACATTTACATTTTACTTAGATACATGAATAAAGTAAATTTGTAATAACTTCCATGAATACCTTAAGAGCGGACTCTAGTCAACAGGAATTTAAAAAATAGGTACCTATTTGAAGAAACTATTGCCGTCGCGTCACCTCCAACCTCACCCCGTAAAGTGCGAAAGGGACAACTGCAGCTCAGGCTGATTTTACCTACAAAAACTTTGAATAAAAGACGTTTCGTATTCTGCTGTTTTCTTCATGAAAACTGGTCTAATCTAAAAAATTCTTATATCAAAATTTAGAGGAAAAGTATATCTAAGCTCCTATCATTTCCTTTTTTGTTAAAAACTTATAAATTTTGTCTGAAAGTCTTCTGAACATGGCGGTAAAAACGGGCATTTTTTTCGGATTTTTGGATTGTCATATTTCTTTTTGTGATTATGTTTTGGAAAAAAGGAAATGATACAGGCACGTATTAATTAGACCTAGATTTTATGGAAAAAAAACATTGCTCTAGAGGCATTATCCACGAAGAAAACAGCAGAATGTGTTTGTATGGTGTCTCAGTCTCACTAGAGTCCCCTCTTAAGAGGAAATACGGTCACAGATATCCAACTGAATTTCCTAAGTAAAAAGTCATAATTCGAGGTTTGGATCTCGCCCATTTCCTCCTCTAATATTGGACCGATTTAAAAGATATTAAACTGACAAATAAAGATATATACTGTGCCCCTATTAGCCAAATTTACCTATTAGCACAATCATCTTTTCTTCATACAAAACAAAGATTTATCTGTAAGACAGTCCATTGGCTCTTCATTAAATAAACACAAAAAACCGGCCAAGTGCGAGACGGACTCGCGCACGAAGTGTTTCGTACCATTATCGCAAAAAACGGCAATAAAATCACGTTTGTTGTATGGAAGCCCCACTTATTTTTTATTTTTTTCTGTTTTTAGTATATAGTGTTGTTATTATAGCGGCAACAGAAGTACATCATCTGTGAAAATTTCAACTGTCTAGCTATCACGGTTCATGACATACAGCCTGTTGACAGACGGACTGACAGATAGACGGACCGCATTAAAAACAGCATTATACAGGCAACGGTATGCCTGTGAAATAAAAAGATAATTACCAGGCCCCTCAGAAAGTATTGCGAAAAAAAGTTTTTATATATGGGAGACTGGCCAGTTATAATGTTTTTCGAAAATATGATTATTTATAAGTAAAAATAAGTAAGTTCCAATTTCAAAATTTCCCTCCACATTTTTTGCGAGTTAATTCAAAGTATTGTGTCTCACTGAAATATGGATCTGCGCCGGGAACATTTTAGAGCTATGATTTTATACGATTTCAAGTGTCGCCTGAAACCGGATGAATCGTACGATAGACTTCAAATGGCATTCATGGATGAAGGCCCTTCCAAGGCAACCGTGTATCGTTGGTATAACGAATTCAAGCGCGGTCGACCAACTTTGGGGGATGAGGAAAGAAGCGGTCGCCCTTTGACGGCTGTTACCGAAGAAAACGTGCTAGCAGTGAAAAATTTAATCCAAGACAATAGGCGAATTACATATCAGGAGATTCAACACATATTGAAGATTGGATCGGGAAGCGTTCACGAGATTCTACACAGCCATCTTCGCGTGAGGAGGATAGTATCACGCTGGGTGCCGCACAACCTCACCGATGCTCAGAAGCAGGCCCGGGTGGAATGGTGCCGTGATATGCTTAACAAATTTGAAGCAGGCTCGTCTCGGCGTGTTTACGACATCGTTACAGGTGATGAGTCCTGGATTTATCAATACGACCCAGAAACCAAGCGCCAGTCGACTGTTTGGGTGTTTCAAAATGAGCCAACGCCTACCAAAGTGAAGCGATCTAGAAGCGGGGGTAAGATTTTGATCGCTAGCTTTTTTAATCTGACTGGCCACTTGGTATCAATTCCCTTACGGGATCAAAGAAGCATTAATGCCGAATGGTATACTACCAAATGTTTGCCAGAAGTTTTCTCTGTTATAAGCAACAAGCGACCAAACACAGGGCTCCGCGGGCTACTGCTCCACCACGACAATGCACCTCAAATCAGCTCAATGCAGCTCACAATCAGCTCAAAGGGATACAATTTTCGTCGCCGGAAGATGCGCTGGCTGCGTTCGAGCAGGCTGTAAACGAGGTGTCTGCGGCGGACTGGAAAAAGTGTTTTGAAAACTGGTTTAGGCGCATGAATCTTTGTATAGAGGCTGGTGGAAAGTACTTTGAAAAGATTTAATAAAAATATATGTACGTATAGAACAATTTTTTTTAGTTTCGCAAAACTTTCTGAGTGTCCCACGTAGTATATGTTAAAATGTAATTACTCGTATCTTTGTCAAACTAAGTAGCTATTTCAGACAGCCCGGATATTTAACGAATTAGCAAGAACAATATGCTTTCATTACAAAAATCTCCGCGACCCACATAATAATATTCCTATCTCTTTATCAAGAGCACAAAGGAAATATTAATTTCCGTATACGTAAAGGGTTCCGTTTTGGATTAGACTGGCTGGTACGATGTCGGTGGCATACATTTTCTTCTTTTCTTTTTCTGTTTTTTAGGGTTCCGTACCCAAAAGTTAAAAACTGGACCCTATTACTAAGACTCTACTGTCCGTTTGTCTGTTTGTCTTTCTATCACCAGGCTGTGTCTCATAAATCGTTATAGCTAGACAGTTGAAATTTTCACAGATGATGTATTTCTATTGCCAATATAAAATAAAATACTAAAAACACATTACCCTCCTTCGGCAGTCGGGTAAAAACAGAATAAAATAAATATTTAAATGGAGTCCCCATACAACAAACGTGTTTTTTAGGGTTCCGTAGCCACATGGCAAAAAACGAAACCCTTATAGTTTCGCCATGTCTGTCTGTCTGTCTGTCCGTCCGTATGTCTCAGCCACTTTTTTCCGAAACTATAAGAACTATGTTGTTGAGACTTGGTAAGTAGATGTATTCTGTGAACTGCATTAAGATGTTCACACAAAAATTGAAAAATAACAATAAATTTTGGAGGTTCCCATACTTGAAACTGAAACAAAAAATTTTTTTTTTCCTCATACCCATACGTGTCATACAGCTATGGATAGGTCTTCAAAAATGATATTGAGGTTCATAATATATTTTTTTTTCTAATCTGAATAGTTTGCGCGAGAGACACTTCCAAATTGGTAAAATGTGTGTAACTGTAACCCTGTAACTTCTAAAATAAGAGAACGATAAAACTAAAAAAAATATATGATGTACATTACCATGTAAACTACCACCGAAAATTGGTTTGAACGAGATCTAGTAAGTAGTTTTTTATTAATAAGTCATAAATCGTAAACCGCAATTTACCAAGTACGGAACCCTTCGTGCGCGATTCCGACTCGCACTCACCCGGTTTTTTCTTCGTGCGCGAGTCCAGGATTTTTTATTTTGTTCTTTTCTGCCTAGCCTACGCCTAGCCTTTTCCCTAACTATGTTGGGAACGGCTTACAATCTTAGCGAATACAGCGGTATTTCACATAGAGTGAAAGCCTATCTGATCACCACTCAGTAACTCACCCATTTTCTGGGTCGTAAGCTTGGTAAGACAGATGTCAGATCTTCTGGCTTCTGTCTACCCGTAATTACCGTCAGAGTATACTCGTCAAAGATAGTCAAATTAAAGACGGGACCAACAGCTTGACGTTCTTTCCGAGGCACGGAGGAATAATGGCTGGATACCCATCTACGGACCTTTTATATTATCTTTAAAAAACCGTTTTTTTTTAAAAGGATTTTATGAGAGTAGATTGAAGAAACAATGATAACAGTTTCTGAGAATTTTATTCTGGCAAAACCTTTACGCTGGCATTATATTTTTACTAGCTGTTGCCCGCGACTTCGTCTGCGAAGCATTAGTAATTCGAATTGCTTATTTTTATATCGCGGTTTAATATTGTAGGTTTTCCATACAAACTTCTACCCCTCTTTCCACTCCCTTAAGTATGATTTCCGTAAGTATGTTTGGATAAAAACTATCCTATGTCCTGCCCAGGGTCTCGAAATATCTCCGAACCAAATTACATTTAAATCGGTTCAGCGGTTTAAGTGTGAAAAGGTAGACAGAGAGACAGACAGAGTTACTTTCACATTTTTATAATATTAACTCCGCCCGCGACTTCGTTCGTGTGATGGCAACCAAAAATAAGCTTTTATTAAACCAAATAAAAATGTGGTTTCGTAAAGTTCTACGATTTATAGGTTTCAGACGATTCGTTATTTGACTTAAAGAATAATACATTTTAGGTTACCGCTACTAAGTAAAATCCGGCCCTTAAAACTTAATTTTTAATTTTTTGTTTATTTTAGTTAGATTGCTCAGTAAGATGTTCCAAAAAAACTAAAATCACTTAACCCTATCAGGGGAGAGGTAGTTTTAAAAAACGTATTATGTAAATTTTGATTATTTACTTTATCTCCAAAGAATGAGATTGTTCATACAAACAAATTGCCCCCTTTTCACCCCTTAAAGGTTGACAGTTCAGTGACTGCGAACCGGAAAACGCAAATTAGGAAGTCCGACCTGGTCAAGGCTGCGGGAGTCTGGTGGATGCGAAACGCACAGGACCGATCAGTGTGGCGGCGCTTGGGGAAGGCCTATGTTTAGCAGTGGACGTTTTTTGGCTGAAATGATGATGATGGTGAAAGGTTGATTTGCTGCAAATTCATTCTTCGTGCTCCCCTAGATCCCTACATCAAAAACGGAACCTTGTCCAGTATGATTCATAACAAACTTTAACACCCACTTAATCCTATTTTAGGGGGGTAGTTTCGAAAAAATATAATGACAACCCTTTATTGTTTACTTAGGTTGGTATTTATGTCAACTATCAAGTTTATTAACCTAAGGCATAAAATTCTTTAACAAAACTTTATCACCTGTTAAATCGTATTTTGGCGGCAGTTTCGAAAATCTAATAATATCAACCTTTATTGTTTGTTTAGGTTGGTATTTTTGTCAAGTATCAAGTTTATTAACCCAATAAATAAGATTTTCAAAAAACTTTAACCGGGGTGGTTAAAGTTTCCTAAATCGACTTTTGAGTGTAGTTTCTAAAAACTTATAATGACAACCTTTGTTGTTTACTTAAGTTGATATTTATGTCAAATTTCTAGTTTATTAACTCAAGAAATAAGATTCTTCAAAAAACCTTAACACCCCTAAATAACCGTATTTTGGGGTTAGTTTAAAAAAAACCGGCCAAGTGTGACTCGCACACGAAGGGTTCCGTACCAATATCGCAAAAAAACGGCACAAAATTCACGTTTGTTGTATGGGAGCCCCACTTATTCTTTTTTTTTTCTGTTTTTAGTATTTGTTGTTATAGCGGCAACAGAAATACATCATCTGTGAAAATTTCAGCTTTCTAGCTATCACGGTTCATGACATTCAGCCTGGTGACAGACAGACAGACAGACAGACAGACAGACGGACCGCGGAGTCTTAGTAATAGGGTTCCGTTTTTACCCTTTGGGTACGGAACCCTAAAAACTAAGAATTTCGACCTGTATTGTTTACTTAGGTTGGTATATATGTCAAGTTTAAAGTTAATTAACTCAAGAAGTAAGATTCATCAAAACAAATCGTCTTTTGGGGGTAGTTTTGAAAACTAATAATAACAAGTTTTATTGCTTAAGTTTCAAGTTTATTAACCCAAGTAATAAGATTCAAAAAAACTTTAACACCGCCTAAATCTGTTTTGGGGGTACTTTTGAAAAACTTATAATAACAACCTTATAATTTATTTAAGTTAGTATTTGTGCAATGTTTCAAGTTTACTAACCCATGAAATAAAATTCTTCGATACAAACTTCAATACTCCCTTAATCGACGTGTGAGGGTAGTTTCAAAAAACTAATAATGTCAACCTTTTATCAATTACTTAGATTACTATTTATGCCAAGTTTCAAGAATATTAGCTGAAGGGATTAGATTTTTCATACAAACTTTGTCCCCCTTTTTCTCCCCTTTAGGGGAAGAATTTCGGCAAACCCTTTCTTATCGGATGCCTACGTCATACAAAAATATACTCTCCAAGTTCCAGGTCTCTACGATCAGCGGTTTAGGCTGTGCGTTGATCCGTCAGTCAGTCATTCAGGACAAAGCATTTTATATGTATAGAAGAAGAGATATGGAGCAGAAGACTGTTTGGGTTTTTTGAGACTCATAATTTCGGGTGGACCAAAAATTATTTTAGTATGAAAACGAATGCTGCATAAATTACGCGACACAACACAAAAACCTAATACAGCGTAAATTACGCAACACTAAAACGTCACTCACAACTATGTTTACCTGAGACAAACGGTCCAGTTCAGTAGTTCCCCGTATTAGTGCCATTTGATTCTTCAAAGAAACTTTAACACCCCTAAATCGTCTTCTGGGGATAATTTCGAAAAACTAATGACTCCAACCTTTATTATTTTGCCAAAATAATAAGATTTTTCATACAAATAAATGTCTCCCTTTTAACCCCTTCAAAAGTTGAATTTCCAAAAATCCCTCCTAAGTGCTCCCCTACATCTTAAAAAGAAGCTATGTGCAGTAAAAGTAATCAAAAATCTTTACCACCCCGAAATCGTATTTTAAGGGTAGTTTCGAAAAACTAATAATGAAAACCTTTATTGTTTATTTAGGTTGGTATTTAAGCAAAGTTTCATATTTATTGACCCAAGAAATTTGATTCTTCAAAAAAACTAACATCCCCTAAATCGTCTTTTGGGGGTAGTTTAAAAAAAAAATAGCAACCTTAAGGTATTTGTGGCAAGTTTCAAGTTTATTGACCCTAAATATCAGATTTTTCAAAAACACTGTAATACCTCCGAAATCGTCTTTTGGGGGTAGTTGCAAAAATTAATAATGACAACCTTTATTGTTTATTTAGGATGGTATTTATGTCAAGTTTCATGTTTATTCACCCAAGAAATCAGATTCTCCAAAAAAAATTACATCCCCTAAATCATCTTTTGGGGGTAGTTTCGAAAAACCAACAATGAAAGCCTTTTTTGTTTATTTAGATTGGTATTTATGTAAAGTTTCAAGTTTATTAACTGAAGTAATGGGATTCTTCAAAAAAAAATTAACACCCCTAAATCGTATTTTGGGGGTAGATTCAAAAAATAATAGTAGCAACCTTTATTATTCATTTAGATAAGTATTTGTTGCAAGTTTCAAGTTTATTGATCAAAGAAATCAGATTTTTCCATACAGACTTCAACACCCCCTAAATGATCATTTGGGGGTAGTTTCGAAAAACTAATAATGTCAATCTTTATCATTTACTTAGAATACTGTTTGTGCTAAGTTTCAAGAATTTTGGTCGAAGGAATTAATTTTTTCATACAAACTTTCAACCCCCTTTTTACCCCCTTAGGGGTGGAATTTCCAAAAATCCTTTCTTAGTGCACACTTACGTCACTTGAAGAACCTTTCTGCCAAATTTCATACTTCTACGCTTAGCAGTTTTGGCTGTGCGTTGATTGATCAGTCAGTCAGTCAGTCAGTCAGTCAGTCACCTTTCGCTTTTATAGATATAGATATATGACCTATTTCTGTCGTGTTGCTATGAGATTTGAGGATACGGAACGAACCACACAATTTAAAAATGTGCCCGCAGGCAGGTGCGACGCGACAATGCGTTAGGGATACCAAAACGCTTTGTCATAGGAATTGTTAAATCTGAAGAGAAATAGAAAAAAAATCTATAAAAACGCGTCACATCTTTGGCACAGTCTGCGGGAGCTTTAAAATGTCTCAAAAGTCTGTCTCAAATGTCTTTAAAGTTTCATTAATGCAAGAGGACATTGTCTACCTTACACAAAACCTTGGAAAAACCGACGAAGGTCTCAAGTATCGGATAAAGTTTGTCCTCAACCTCACGTATCCAAAAGTTTTCAGTAATACAATACCGTGAAGTCATACCAATTGTTAGAATTTCCCTATCTATATTAAAACAAACGCAAATATCATATTTAACACGCGTCGTTCATTAATTTTTAATCTCGTCCCTATGTAATGCTATCTGTCAGCCGTTCTTTATGGTGCCCTGGTATAATAAAGGGTGTTTGTTTTGGCAAACATATCAGCTTGTGCGCCATTCGACTCGGCTTGCCGTTTAAATTTATTGGCTACACCCCTTTTTTGCTGGTTTTCATCATCATCATCATCATATCAGCCGAAAGACGTCCACTGCTGGACATAGGCCTCCCCCAAGCGTCACCACATTGACCGGTCCCGTGCGTCTCGCATCCAGCGGATCCCCGCAACCTTCACCAGGTCTTCGGTCCACCTGGTGAGAGGCCCTCCAACGCAACGTCTTCCGGTTCGCGGTCGCCATTCCAGAAGTTTTCTGCCTCATCGGCCATACATTCTGCGAGCAATGTGCCTTGCCCATTGCCACTTACGGTTTGCAATTCTTCGGGCTCTGTAAGTAACTCTGGTTCTCTTGCGGATCTATTCAATCGATCACGCAAGGAAATTGTGAGAACTGTGTGTTCATAGTTATGTTCAACAGATCATTTTACATGTACTTGACCTATCTGTATATCAAGTAGCTATTTATTACAGAATATCGAGCCTAATGTGGCTTTTAATTAGTGCCTTGTACCAAATCCGCTTAATCTGTTCGGAATCATGAGCCCCATCTTATAACGTGTGCTTGTTGTACCTATTGTAGTGATTGAGTAGGTATCTACTATATAAAAATAAGTCGGGTTTCTTGCTGACAATATAACTCCAGAACGCACGAACCGATTTCCAAGGTTTTGCATTCGTTGGAAAGGTCTCGGGCTCCGTGAGGTTTACAGGTAGGGTAGGGTAGGGTAGGGTAGGGTAGAGTAGTGTAGGGTCGGGTAGGGTAGTGTAGGGTCGGGTAGGGTAGGGTAGTGTAGGGTCTGGTAGGGTAAGGTAGGGTAGGGTAGTGTAGGGTAGGGTAGGTAGTGTAAGGTAGGGTAGGGTAGGGTAGATAAATGTTTGGTCTTTTTAAGGCAAAACAAAGTTTGCCGGGTCAGCTAGTTGGTTTATAATATCATAGTATTATAAGCATTATTCTTACTATGAAAAGAACTAGATGAAACTCATACAGACCAGATTATAGCACAAAAATGAGGAGGAATATATTCTCAGCATTGGGTGCAATGAAGCTGTCAATGATGTGAGAATTTGGTGTCAAGAACCCTACTAAAATGAAAACATTTGCATAGTTGCCAGGCTAAATTAGTATTTGATATAAAAACGACTTCAAATTCTTCAACCTTCAACTTCTTAATTCAGTAACCGCCCTTTACCTATACCTTCTTCTTTATAACATGGTCGGGTAGAACGGATTTATTCAATCGACTTATGATTATCATCATATCAGCCGAAAGACGTCCACTGCTGGACATAGGCCTCCCCCAAGCGTCGCCACGTTGACCGGTCCCGTGCGTCTCGCAACCAGCGGATCCCCGCAACCTTCACCAGGTCATCGGTCCACCTGGTGGGAGGCCTTCCAACGGTAAGTTGTCTTCATCTAACGTCTTCCGGTTCGCGGTCGCCACTCCAGAACCTTTCTGCCCATCGGCCGTCCGTTCTGCGAGCGATGTGCCCTGCCCACTGCCACTTAAGTTTGGCAATTCTGCGGGCTATGTCGGTAACCTTGGTTCTCTCACCTTGGTTGGTAGTGGACTATGTCTACCTGGGACAAACGATCCAGTTGGGTAGGGCCAACTTCGAGAAAGAAATCAACCGTCGAATCCGACTCGGCTGGGCAGCGTTCGGGAAGTTGCGCGGTGTCTTCTCATCCAACTTACCACAGTGTCTCAAGACAAAAAGTCTATGACCAGTGTGTGTTGCCAGTGATGACATATAGCTCTGAGACGTGGTCGCTTACAATGGGCCTCATCAGAAAGCTTACAGTCACTCAAAGGGCAATGGAGAGGGCTATGCTGCCCGTTTCCTTGCGTGATCGAATCAGAAATGTAGAGATCCGTAAGAGAACCAAGGTTATGATTATCATGAAAACAAAATTATGACTAGACCAGTTTAGGCCAAGTTATAAAGTGATCAGCATTTCTCTTTGGTATAGTTTGGATTGCTCCGTAATTGGTACGGACACGGCTCGGTCGCTGAAATACTAAAACCAAATAAAACACAGCTAGTATCATTCGATTAGTGGATTTAGATCGACAGTCGTAATCGATTTATGATGACGAAACTAGTTCAAAGTTACGACATTTTAATGTGATGTTTACCGGGGTGGTTTTAGTAAGGTAAAAATCCCACACTTTCTGGTCTTTTCCCTAAACGTCCAGACGCCTTTTGAAGGTTTTCTCCCGAAAACAAAAAAAAAGGACGTATTACACCAACCCTTTTTGACAACTGTATCATATCGTACGGCAATGTCTCGTCTGAATATGGCAATATTATATTACAAAGTTACGAAACCAATATTATGATAAGTGATTTATTCTTCGTTCGGCCCGAAGTTTTGTCCTACATTCCAAAAAATTCTTAGTTCGGCCCACATCATCATCAAAGTTGTTTCATCCCATATTACAAGTACTTTAAAGGTACAGTCAATAAAAAAGTTAAATCAAAAAATCAAAAAACCCGACTGCTTCAAAAGCGAACTAAAAAGTCGTAAACAAGGAAAAAATCATGCTGTGCAGTCGGAGGATACATACGCGCGAGCTGGCTGACCAAAACCAGATGTATCCTCCTCCTGCACAGCATGATTTTTTCCTTTTTTACGACTTTTTAGTTCGCTTTTGAAGCAGTCGGGTTTTTTGATTTTTTGATTTAACTTTTTTTATTTATAACTTTTTAGTTAAGTTTTTTTTCGAATTAGATACATTTAAACATATAAGTGTTATATATTTTTGAAATCACCTCTTAAAACCCTTTATTTTGATACCCCACACGATGGGTTTGGAAGAAAAAAAACATTTGGGCCCCTACGATATGGCGCCCAAAATCCGCCATTTTTCTATTAACCAATTTGAATGTAGCCTATGACACTCGCCGGATTAAGACAAATCGATTGACGTATGAATCATCAAAATCGGCCAACGCGTTTGGTCTCTGGAACGCCACATAGGAACAAACATACATACATACATACATACATACATACATACATACATACATATTTACTTACATACATACATACATAGACTGATAAACACATTACCCTCCTTCGGCAGTCGGGTAAAAATAACACACACACATGCACAGTCAATACCTCTTCTTCCTCTTCTTCTTCCTAGACTTTTCCCACTTTAGGTTTGTTCGGCTCTCCTTACATTACACGGCGCCAAGATGCTCTGTTGACGGCCTAACTGCCGTCTTGATACTTTGATTTTTGTACGTATTGGCATTCGTGTGTCGCATAAGACTACCGTCATATTTCGCTATTTTTGCCAGGCAATATTTACTCTGTAAGCCACATCTGCATCTATGTCCTCGTTTTCGGAAACTACTGAGCCAAGTTATTTAAATTGGTTTACTTTCGGTACTGGTGTGTTGTCAGGGTAAAGGTTTTACTAAAAGACGTGTTTAATACCGATAATTATTATTTTATAGTGAGTGATACTCCTGTTGAAAGGTTTTTTTACAAAGCTTTTTGCCTCATTATGAAAGTAACACAATATTTGCCAACGTACGTGACTCATGTATTTTTAATTTAATTCTACGTTGTATAATAAATTTCAAGGAAGCCAAGCTTATCCCCTCTGTTTAAATAAAACAATATGCACGTCATTTTCTCAGATTTTGTACTTCATCGCAAGTTGGTGACACTAGGTTCCAGGACAGCGTATGTCACCGACATTTTGCAAAATACAGAGTGAATTTAATTTACTGGGTGCTTCGAAATCCAGCGTTATTTATCTGAAATGCCAACTATAGTCTCTGAGGTATAATTGCAAATAAGTGCATTTACTTCCATTTTGATAATTCAACTATATTCATTAAGTTATTTACGCTGTTAAAGAAACGATTTTTTCGGTCAAATGAAGCAATGGATGTTTTTTTGTATCACTTTATAGGGGCTATATTGCTGTTCGTAGAACCAATATCAGTCAATAGACCGGTCTTGTGGTACCTACATCCGAAGAAAATTCAAGTATTTTTTTGGTTTAATCTCACTTCATATCAAAAAGTACTCAAAAAGAAACTGCAAATGCAAAAACACGAAGAGGAAAAAGCAATTCCGTTTCCGAAACCTTCGTCTGTATTAAGACCCATACATAAGATACGCGTACACGCTGCATATTTGATATCTTTCTTTAAAAAAGTTAGCAGGGGAGCACATAAATTATGATGTGGAAGGTTGGAGACGTATGAGGGAGAACCCCAAACTATGTTACAGTGTCACTTGGGGACTGAGCGAGGATGACAATGTTTTTTTGCGCTGGCTTATTTTTTGAATGGTTGCTCTTGGGTTATGATGGAATGACGGTACGGGTCTCTCGTTTCAAGCGTGAAGATGCGGGTTTGAAAACTAGTACCTAAGTACTTTAGATAGGTCTTAATGTGACTAGTTTATTTAGGACATCATTGAAGTACGGTGAAAGAAAAATCGTTAGGGGGCTGGGTTTATCTACATAAATTACAAAACTATAAAGTTTATAAGTTTGGATTTTGGAGGTAATCTCCGAAACTTCTGGAACAATTAAAAAATTTTTTATTGATAGAATGATTTTCATCTCTGAAAATGCATGGTTCTTCCATGATAGGCCACGGGTACGAAGCCGCTAGAAAGAAATAGTAATAACATAAGTCTCAAATGGCTGAAACAAATTAAGATACCCTGGATCGGCGAAGGAGGTCTTTGGCCTGCAGTAGATATCAGAATAGTATACAACAGAATATAAAACATTTATTCGACACAGACACAACACAACACAACAGCAACAATTACAAAGTAACAGGGAAGAACAGTCAAAAGAAGTACAAACAAGGTTCACGGTGAGCTGCGCTGAGCGTGCCCAAACCGAAAGGGTTACCAACTCAGCATATGCTGGGCGTCAGAAATCCAGCGCTGATTTTCACTTGGGACCCCGCCAAAAGGTGTTGTTCTAGTTTATTTGTTTTGAACGTGAATTATTTTTTTTAAATGTAATATTCTTTTCGCAACAAAGTTTTAGTACGCGTTTGCGTTTAAAGCTTTATAAATATTATTATTAATACTCCTACGGTTTTAGCTTCAGCAAACATAAAATTACATTTTGCAATGTTTGTGTTTCAGCTGATGAAATCGCTTGCAGTTTATTAAAATTATATTTATTTTACATCAAGTAAAAATTTGGTGTATCGATCTATATAACTATAATAGTCATTATAAATACTTTCTACATTAATATTCATACAATTGCACTCACCTACACCGAGTTACAAGTTCCTACCTTTCTTTACGGAAATAAAAAATAACATATTAGGAAAAAACATAAATCTTTTTATCCCATACTTACGGAGGCCCACATCCCTTAAACATGCCCAACATAACTTGTGTTACACGAGAGAAAAATTACTCTCGTTCACTATTTTTCACATTACCGAATCCAGGTTAAGCCGTTTCGGATACAGGGAAAGTTGGTGGAAGCGGCGAACTTCGCAAATATATTAAGTCTACAAAATGGGCCACACAAACACAATTTAGGGCTGTCGCGACCGCGTGGCCCTTTCCTTTAGGGCTGCAATCGACACGCTTTTGTCCGTCTTTATACTCGTTAACTACTGATCGAAACGAGTTCCTAAGAAAATAATGGATAAAGAAAACAGAATGTGTTTGCTAGTAGTTTTGAATCCAATAGGTACTATTTTTATATAGATTGTGTAAATCCAACTGTCGCGTTAGTTTTTGTCTATACCAATATTAAAAAGAGGAAAGATTTTTTTGTTTGTTTGTTTGTACCGAATAGGCTCCGAAACTACTGGACCGATTTTAAAAATTCTTTCACCTAAGGAAAGCTACATTATTCCCGAGTAACATAGGCTATAATTTTGACGGGAGCGAAGCCGCGGGGGTCAGCTAGTATAATATACTTTTAAAAACAAAACATTTACTATAATAATATAAACCTATATAGATGTTTCAGACAGTCTCAATACTTTTAAAAAGACCAACGATTAATTTTCTGTAAAAAAGTAGGTATTTTCTTTTTGCCTTCAATGTAAACCCTTTTTCAGTGTAACGAAAATCTGTCAATACAAAGAAATTGATTGTATACGGATCCCCAAACAAACATTGAGTTCCTAATAGGAGAATGTAGCGTGTGATCGATCCGTTTTTAGGGTTCCGTATTAATTGTGAGTTACATCTTATTTAGTTAATTGATTAAAAGCCCTTCGGGTACCCGTCTGAAGGGAACTAAATGATAAATGATAAATGATAAATGATTTTATTTCTGTAAGTTGGTTTGTACAAACACTTTTACATGTCGATCATATTTTTTAAAACTAGATGAGGTCGGCGTTTCCTATCTGACTACTCTGAGAAGAAAGGCCGAAACAAACTCAGAGGTCACAGTCTCTTTTGAAGTCTTGACAAAAACTTGGTTATATCATGTGAAGACCATGTAGACATATGTCTGAAATGGTCTTTTGAGGAAAGAACCAGCCAGATTGAGTGGACCTGTCCAGTCAGTGCACGCATTTGTCAATAACCGAGCAGCTCAACTCAGAATTTACGGAGCTCAACGATTCGACGAACAATACCAAAGAAAGGACATTCGGGTAGGCCGCATAAACTACTCAAACTGCCAGACCATGAGTAAAAACTAACCAAGTTATAATAAAAAACAAAAATCCACATAATCTTCACATTCACAATAATAAAAATAAAATAATATAATACTTTAAAAAGTAAATATTCTTGTCATTGCAAGAAAACAACAAAAAAAAAAAAAATATCAAAATTAAAATCAAAAACAAAATTCACGGTGCAAAATATAAAAAAATCAAAATTAATTGGAGCAGCTCAATCCCAAGCCTTTTTGTCCTCAACGTAATCTTTAATAGTATAAAACGCTTTCTGACACAACTTACGTTTAATGAATGATTTGAATTTATTAAGACTTAGATCTTGTACGTGGCTTGGAAGCTTATTATAAAAGCGTACACATTGACATCTAAACGAGCCACCTATCTTCTTGAGCCTTGTTGTAGGTACTACAAATTTGTGTTTGTTCCTAGTATTTATGTTATGGATATCACTGTATTTTTTAAACAATTTTATATTTTTATGAGCATATAAAAGATTTTCATAAATATACTGAGAGGGCACAGTCATTACATTAATCTCCTTAAATTTCTCTCTGAGAGAGTGCCTCGGGCTTAATTTATATATTGATCGAACAGCTCTTTTCTGCAAAACAAAGATATTCTGGATGTCGGCGGCATTTCCCCACAACAGAATACCGTACGACATTACACTATGAAAATAGCTAAAGTATACTAAACGGGCTGTCTCTATGTCAGTTAAATTACGAATTTTTCTAACAGCATATGCTGCGGAGCTTAGCTTCTTTGACAATTTATCTATATGTGGGCCCCACTGAAGCTTAGCATCCAAAGTTAAGCCTAAAAATACTGTGCTATTCTCAGGATTCAATTCTTCGCCCTTTATCAACACATCAGTTTTCACCTGCCTAACGTGAGGTAGGGTAAACTTAATGCATTTGGTTTTTTTTTCATTAAGGAGTAAATTGTTAACATTGAACCAGTGAACTACTTTTGAGATCGCGCTATTTACTTCGTCAGTAACCAGCTGCTGCCGTTTAAGTTTAAACAAAAGTGAAGTATCATCTGCAAACAACACTATGTCATGGTTATCCTTTATGAGGTAAGGCAAGTCATTAATATAGATAAGAAACAAGAAAGGACCAAGAATCGAGCCCTGCGGGACTCCCATTTTTACTATAGATCCGGGTGATCTTTTTCCATTAACGTCAACAGTCTGAATCCTATTACTCAAGTAAGAAGTAAGAAGATCCAGAGCGCTGTTCCGGATCCCGTAGTGGCGGAGTTTCCTGATTAGCGTTTCATGAAGAACACAATCAAATGCCTTGGACAAATCACAAAAGATTCCCAGGGCATCGCACTTATCTTCCCATGCATTATAAATATGTCCTAAAAGCTCAACACCGGCATCAGTAGTAGAACGACCCCTTGTAAAACCGAACTGTTTGCTATGTAATAATTTATGCTTATTAAAAAATCTTTGCAATTGCTCTAAAATTAATTTCTCAAATATCTTACTAAAAGTAGGTAGTACTGAAATAGGTCTATAATTTGTTGGGTCTGATGTACTACCTGATTTAAACAAAGGTATTATTTTACTATTCTTCATTAGGTCAGGAAACTCCCCACAGTCGATACAATTATTAAAGATAATAGCTAAACTAGGTGCGACAACATCAATAATAGACTTAGCAACTTCTACAGAATGACCCCACAGATCTGCAGTCTTTTTAACATTTAAAGTGTGAAAGGTTTTAATTATGTCTCTACAAGTAATATGTTCAAAAAGAAATTCCGTATCGCAGACATTAACATTTTCTTTTAGCAAAGACTCAGCAACAGAAGGTGATGAGTTTAGGGATTTAGTAGTTGAAATGGGAATATCCGAAAATAAATTTTCAAAGGCCACTGCGACTTGTGAGTCTGATTTTATGATGTTGTCATTAATAGACAGGCTGTAGTCAGTATTTCGGTTACCAGATCTTCCCGTTTCACTATTAATAATATTCCAAGTCGTTTTAATAACATTACTACTGTTTTTAATCTTTGAACTCAAATAATGCGACTTGGCCAAACTACAAACTTTTTTAAATAATTTTGAATAATTTCTAACATATAAATTAAATTCAGCAGTGTTTACATAAGGCCTTTCACTGTACAGCTCATAAAGCCGTGTTCTACTTTTATGAATACCAATGGTCGCCCAATCACCGAATGATGCGTTACTATTAACGGAGATATTCTTGGGAATAAAGGTTGAATTAAATTGTTTACAGTATATACTAAAAAAATCATCATATAGGTGATTAGGATCAGCATGAATTGACAAAATTGGTAATTTATTAATGAGTTTAGCCTTAAAAGCTGCCAAACGACTTACAGTTTTGGGGTTAACAGTGATATCCTTTTTAGCCACTTTGTTGTTTAGGTTTTGTATAGTAATCCTCTGCCCACAATGATCAGAATCTAGTAAATTTATAATTTCTTTGTGGACAGGTATAACATTAGTATAAATATTATCTAAGCATGTGGCACTAGTAGGGGTTATTCTTGTGGGCTCCAAAAATAGGTTTACAAGATTGTAGGACTGAAACAGACTTATTATTTTACTACAAGAACCTGAGTTTTCTAATAAATTAACATTAAAATCACCACAAGTGATTATGGATTTATTTGAGTTACAAATCTTGTGTAACACTTCATCCATTACCTTTTCAAAGCAGTCATACAATCCTGAAGGGGGTCTGTATACACTTAATACAATAAACTGCTCCAATTCTATACAAGCTATTTCAACTGTCCGCTCAACAGATAGGCTCACAATATCCTTACGGTACTTAAATTTAAGCTGGTTACTTACTAAAATCAAAGAGCCACCATGTATAGCATTAACTCTGCTAAATGAACTACCAACCTGGTGATTATTAAAATTGAACAAAAACTGGTGGCTTTTAAGCCAATGTTCTGTTATACAAAGAATATCAATGCTATTAAAATTCATAAATAAATCTACTTCTAAATCTTTGTTCAAAAATCCTTGAATATTTTGATGCACCAGGTTAATACTATTTACTGATTTTAAACTTTTACTTGATTCTTTCTTGCAATTTTCGTTATGTACAGTTTTGCAAGAGGTTGTCCCTATTGTCCTAATTTGTAATTTAAATTACTATCAATATCAATTTCTGATACCAAATTATTGGCTGAATTAAAAAACACTTCTTGGCATTGCTCAATAGAAGCAAGTTGTTTAGCCAAATTCTTGGCTGTAATAGATAAATAATATGATAGCGACACAGCTATCTGTCGTTTACAATACTTTGAAAGAAAGTACCTATCCATGAAAAAACTATCTTTTGTTAAACAAAAGTTATTACCAACATAATTGTTAGTGTCAATTAAATGGAATAAATTACTACTATATGTTAAATTATGTAATGTCCTATTCAATTCAAATCTAAGATTGTTTTCTTCCTGTGGCAAACTTTGGCTGTATGGGAAAGTGAACATCACAATTTGTTTTAAACTAAGTTAATAACAGAAGTTTTAAGACGGTTCGGGTTGAGTAAGAAATACTGCTACGAATGAGTCCGTAGTTACCCATAGAATGTAACTTAATATAATACATAGACTATCCACGTGATTTATTGAAGATAATACTGGGTACAACCGCTCGGTTACTTGGGGAGATGGTAGGCAACATTTTTCGAGAAATTTTCTGCCTTTATTGGAGTAATAACGAATGAAACCTGCCAACTAGTTACTTAACTAGCCAAAATTGCATCTACACAGCCTGCTGCTCGGTAATAACATATGCCAGGTGTCTTCTTGTCTCATTTTCAAACGAGTTTTCGTTATCGAAGTCAAAATTAAACCACACTATAATGCCCGGGGTCGTGGGGTTTAGTTACCTTAAATGCTGCATTAAAGGCAACCAAACCCCATGCTAGAATAATCCTTTATTCTAGCATGTTTTCGTATATAAACGATGCACAAGGAGTATTTAAGGATTATAGCAAGTGACATTATGTAGTGTCTGCTTGCCATGGGAAAAAGGCGTGAGTTCCTGTGTGATTGTATTTTCTTGCTAAAATGCCCACAAGATATCATATGATAGATATAAGATTCCACTAAGGGAATCTAAATATAGGCTAGAACATGACCTAAATATGTCCGCGCGGACTGTACCGGACAGACAGACAAACGTTTCATTAGCACGCATCATACAAGCAACATCAAATGAGAACTGCAATTTTGCAATAAGAGATTATGTTTCGGTTCCTTTGTGAAAACATCCTCGTTTTCATAAAGGAACCAGGGCAAACATTCATAGCTAGATAATTTGTGATCGCCATGTTTATTTAAGAGAAGCCAAAAATAATAATGCCACATAATATACCTACTGGATGACTTTTAACTTTTAGAGTTTTATTCGGGGGTGAGCCTGATTAAAACTCCTGCCTGCCCGGCGAGCATGGCCTACTGTGACATCGCTTAAGTCACACTTTTAATCACAGTTTGGGCGATAAACTCATTTTGTCTTAAATGCTAGCACGGCGGCGTGAGATATTTTCTTGACTTGTGGCATAACTTCTTGACGTTTATTTTTTTCTTTTTCGGAAATTTTCCAATTTTATTGTAGTTTCGGTTTAACCTTGGCCATAAAAACCATTTATGTTCTGACAAGCATAGCCCTACGACGCACTGTTGCCGAATGATGGGCCTCCGTATCTTATTTTATTTTGCATATTTCCAAAATGATATCTCGAAAACGGTATGTCCTAGGCCAAAAATAACCAAAATTTAGCCCCCCCTTTTGCTACCCCCATGTTAGCAGCATCCCAACATGAATTACAAGTTTTTTTTTTTTTTTACTTTGCTTTGTTTTCGACTCAGTCATGACAAGTTATGATAAAATATGTCATGTCTTACAATTTGTCTTAAATGCTAGCACGGGACAACCATGTGACATAGTTTACAGGCGCGACTTGCTTTTCTTGTTGTTGACTTCATAGTGCGACATAATTTGAATAGAAGACCAAATAAAATAATACGTAAAAAAGTATGCCGTTCATACAACTAAACAACTTTTTAATTTTGTTGGGACTAAATTAATATTTGACCTACGACCATAGACTTATGCACACTTTATTTTTCTTTGTTTGTTTGATAACATATTAAGTGTTTGTAAGAAAGATATATTTATTGTGAAAATTTTAATAATTACTATAAAATATATTAGCTTGGACCAATACCGGTGCGCCCCTATTTTTTTATATTTTAAATGTTTTTTGGGGATTTAATTTAAGAAACATATAAAAATGTAGAAAGCAAGAAGAATATGGTATAAAAGAAAATAATTATAAAAAAATAATCATAATTAAAATAAGAACAACAATAAAAAAAAATACAATTATGAAAAAGTAATAATATAAAATTAATTATCCTGTAAAATTTCAATTAATTAATAAGCATTGATACCACACACACAATGAATTTATTGCCATTTGGTGCAGTAATTAGAAGGCAAATATTTTTTTTAAGTATAAAATTTTATCACCACCTCCGAACGAAAGTGATACATTTTTCTAAATCATCTGTCAAAATGTGACATTTGTGATAAAATGGGTGCGCCCGTATTAGCAATTAAGACCCGATGAGTCTCAAACAAACGTCAGGAAATTTTCTCACGCCGCCGGTGCTATTATTTAGGACAAAATGGCGTTATAGCCCAAACTGCGATGAAATGTGTGACTCAAGTCATGTCACAGTAGGCCGTGCTCGCCGGGCAGCAACAAGAAAGGCATGTTGCGCCTTTAAAATATGTCACATGTTTGACCCGTGCTAGCATTTAAGACAAATTGTAAGATATGACATAATTTATCATGTCATGTCACAAATGTCTTGGGTACGCCCATGCTCGCTAGGCTTGATGCCTACCCTGCCTACCGTGCCCTACCTACCTACCTAATATTTTTTATGTATCATCAATAGTTTTCTCAGCGCTCGCCAAGGAATGAATTTTACAGCCAACATTTTGCTTCTTTGGGTTACATTATTGCAATTTTTATAAGGATCTCTATTGTTTTTTTTTAAATATATCCTATGACACTCAGGAATAACGTAACTTTTTACTGGCGAAAGAATTTTCAAAATCGGTTCATTAGATCCAGGGATTACTCCTTACAACGTCACAAACTCACAAAACCATAACTCACAAACTTTACCTCTTTATAATATTAGTATAGATAACCTTAAAATCGCGAAATAAAGTCTAAACATTCAAGACCCAAAAAGGGTTTTCAAGCATTGAAAGTGTCCTATCCGTACTCAGTGCACACACAAAATATAAATTTTGCAAGACATTTAGAAGAGTCCCGTATCCCGGACTTCAAAACAAGTCCTCAGCGAGTTCCACTTGCCAAAAAGTATTGACAATGCATTACCGTATAGACACAGTACCAACAAAGGCCTTCGTACAAAAATAACGAGCCCTAAATAATGTAAGAGTACATACCTACTTGTTTACTAAAGCCTTCCCGTGTTCACGTGGGCGATTCAGACCGACCAGTGGGTTTATTATTAGAAAAGTTTTACCTTTTCGCGGTTACAGGATTGTGATCAGCTTAAACGGGACGAGACGGAAATTGAGTTTCCTTGCATTTCGTTTCGAGATCGGTAGAGGGGGGCTATTGTCAAATTGTAGAAAGACCCTCCGGTAGTGATGGACGTCGCGCATCGGGTGAAATATTTGGAGGTTTTTCGTGAGTGGGAATCCCTTTGTGTTTGGTGACAGTACCTACATGTGTTTGAGTCTTCTGAGGAATTTGTGCACACGACATAAATAACTTCTATCTCGGCTTGTTTTTGCCATTTCTATTTACGCAGTGTTGACTTTTTCATTATTCCCGTGTAGTAATAGAACTTATGGCTGATTAATTTGTCGCGTCGCATCATTTTAGTAGGTGTAGGAGTAAAAATATCTCCCAGCCAATTACTTTGTGATTAAGTACCAATCTTAGAAAACACTGCAATAAGGCTTTGATATTCCACGGCTGCTTCAAACAATATTGGTATCCCCAAATTATGACAAATTGCAAAAACAATTCCTGTTATAGTTTGGCTTATTAAGATTTATTAGATCCAAATAACAGGAGAAAGAAATACTGGTGTAATTCGAAGAATATGTACTTCTTGGATTTCAAAGAAACTTATCATGAAGTTAATAAGCGCCAAGTTGTTTTAAGGTATATTTTCTTATGTTATGTTAACACTGGTAAAAATAAATTTCTGTTTGTAATCTGTTGTCTTCCAGAGCGATACCTAACATCAGTCATCACCTAAGTGTAGAATATAATATACTTTATTGTATACCAAAATAGATAGTTACAAAAATTTTTACAGTCAAGAGCCAAAACTGCAGACTTACTCTCCCAAAACTCAAATGGCTAGTTTTTATAAGTTAAATTATCCACAACTGATTTAATATGTTGTATAGAAATTAAAGTATAGATTGTACCTACTAACCGTGGAAAGTTGAAATTCTTCTGCCTAAAAAATATTGTTTTGGTAGAGTGTGACTGCACTTAAGGTTGCCCTAGTCGACGGCACGAACTATTTTGTGCACGGGGTTATTATCTCATTCGACAACACGTGCGAAAGAGATTGATGCTGTGATGAGCAGTAAGAAGCTACAGGTCTAGCGCCTAACTGTGTCAGTTCCTGAGGTATGGGAGCGGTACGGGAGGGGTGTGTTTACGAAACGTCAACGACACGTAACTTCAGTTGGGCGTCAGGCTTGCTGTCGTCAACACGTGGTAATTGGACAGGTCGCTTCAAGTAAAACGCACACGGTAATCGCAACCAAAGATGAGTCCTCCAATAAGGTCTCAAACTAAATAAGTTGTTTATAAAGTGTACGAATATTATAAAACAAAAAACCTCCCGTACCGCTCCCATACCTCAGGAACTGACACAGTTAGGCGCTAGACCTGTAGTTCGCGTATGAATTAGCACTTTTGCAACTTTGTAGAGAAATGTATGATGATTTAGAACGAAAACGAGCGCGTGAAATTTTATAAACAGACCTTTGGGAGGCCAGATATCATGAAAAAACGACCAAATGTATATTTTCAAAATAAAATAATTTGCGTTATTGAACTACTAATCTAACCCTTTATGGTGGCTGTTTTGCAATTTTCCGTTTTCTTATGGTATTTATTATCGCCCAAAGATGCGTTAAAATAAGTGTAGAAATATGGAATTTACGACGTTCATAACTTTCATATTTATTTTTTACTTTTTTGTTTCCGTATAGGGCTACATAATGAGACAAATTGATATTATTTTTTATTCTGAACGTACATCGTTAAACAGTGGAGTAATCGCCAGACTACGTTTGTAGGTATGTGTTCATGGGAACATAAAATAAATGTTTTTAATTGTTTTTCACTCTTTTATTAGTTATAACAGTAATTTTTTACAGAGCAGCGTGGTTTCAGTTGAGAGGTGAATGGAAGAAGGGGAGAATAATAGACATAAAAAACTTTTTTGCAAAAAAATACTACCGACTTCCAAATGAAAAACTACAAAGTGAAAAATAACTTAACTTTTGGAAGTCGGTGTCTTTCGTAGGAACCATTTTTTTGCGATATGGACACCGACTTCCAAAAGTTAAGTTATTTTTCACTTTGTAGTTTTTCATTTGGAAGTCGGTAGTATTTTTTTGCAAAAAAGTTTTTTATTTTTCCCTTTTTAGTTTTACCTACCTAATAGCAAGTTGTTTATTAAGGTCCCTATAACTCCAGAATAGATTAACCGAATAACATGAAATTTGAACATAACCGGTGAAATGAGAGATCTGCGTACCCCTTTAGAGCGTACTGGCGTGATGTTATGTTATGAAATGGTATAAACAACAAACAGACATGCGATTGCAGCAATCCCGAGAGTTTTGCCGTTATTTATTGAAGAGTTCTGTTGTGTATCTCCGAAGTTCTTCATCAGACCTTCACCAAACTAAAATGGGACCAATTTCGAAACATACTCTTTCAAACAAAAAAATAATTTTCAAAATCGGTCCACAATTGACAGAGATATCGGTGAACATACACAAAAAAAAAAAAAAAAAAAAAAAAAAAAAAAAAACTAACATAAAGTCGAACATAGAACCTCCTCCTTTTTTTGTAAGTCGGTTAAAAAGTAATAGACTAAAGGGACTGTTTACATAGACAATATTATTATGTTTTAAAGCCATGTTCAGACTCTTGAACAGTATGGAAGAATGATCGACTAGTGTAACCTTAACTGTACTACCAGTTCACAGTCGAAGCCCAGAGTCTGGACTTGTGCCCGGTTGATGGCCAAGACCCCAAATTACACGGGGCTTAAACATAACTGACGAAATTTAGTTTCTACTATAGGTGCATCTAATGAGGCATGAATGATGCGAGACGCATGGGACCGCTCAATGTCGCGACGCTTGGGGGAGGCCTATGTCCAGCAGTGGACGTCTTTCGGCTGAAATAATGATGATAGGTGCCTCTCTGTTTAAACCTTCGGCGAATATAGTCGTAATGTTATGTATGTAGATTGATTCTATAGTAGTTATGACGTCATAATTATTGCAATATTAAAATAGTTGTCGGCACGAAACCTGGCAAGAGTCGTTATATGCGCACAAGTCCTTTTTTAGGTCTCTTTGGTTAGCAAGTGGGACGCGGGGAACGTTTAGCACCGTTCCGAGCGCGCGATTGGTTGGTTAGTTGACACAAGGATCGACTGACTAATCGCGTCGCATCCACGTTCCGTTCGCTCTATATGGTGGTTGTTCAGTTCACATACTATGCGGGAACTTTCTCCCACTACGCCAAAACTTTGCCAAGTTACATGCCGGGGACTACAATATTATTAATAGTGTGGGACACAACTCATTTGGATGTCAGGTATCAAGCATTCTCCATTCTAACTGACAATTATTGACTGCCCATGGTTAGTCCGTTTGCTGACAGCCGCTGTAAAATGAATAAGTATGTATAAAATCTAGTTCTGATGCCTTGTCGAGAGCTTTGTCACTTCAGTTACCAAATTCAGTTAGGTAATGGTGAAAAATGCTTTGGCAATTTTGTGTGTGACCGGTTTTTCAACTTCTTTTACTCAAAGCCTGTATCGTAGCCAATTGGAGGGGAAATACCTACTAATCCCTACTCTTCTCTATTTAAAGCTGCCAGAGGCTAGTTCTTCTTGATGATGTTCAGGTCATCATATACGCATCTGTTTTAAATACCATTTGGGTTATATTTTTGAAGAAAAAAGGTCTTCAGCCGGGTTAAACTATTTTTGCTAGGAGCAAAACTTATGTGGTCGCATCACCGGCTAATGTGACGTGTTGCGCCAGTGATCCAAAGTTTCCAGTTTTCACTTCTGTCGGCAGGCGTCATGTCCGCGGCGGGAGAGGAGTGCCGGTATTGCGGTGCGCCGCTCTCCCTACCTTCACGGTATGGACGGGGTCGCCATCTGATGGCGATTTAGGTGGCGGGGCCACTGACCTGACCCGTCACAGGGGGACCAAGGTTGCACTACACGTCTGGCGCCCATATACTGGTTTGGTCCCTGGGGTGTTCACGGCGTGCAGTGTGTTTTGGTGCGCTGTTGATGGGGGTTACTCCTCAGAGCGCGGTGAGTGCAAACTCGTGCCCGTTTTCCCGTCATAAGCGGCACAAGAGGACTCCGTGGAGTTTTAGTGGGTTGGAGTCCCACATTACAATCATCTTTCAATCATGGAGTTAACATCATTCTTTGACTGATACAACTCTGGCAATTATTTCCTTCCTTATTTCTTCGGCACGGAAAATTCTAGCATTGATTTACCACCCTTGCTCATTAGAACTGGGCATCAGGTAGTAAATTAAGTAGCTAGTTGACACCTACAACCTAGTGTAAGATAATTATAGTCTGGCCGGGCTATTCTTGGTACCTACAATTAGGATTAATTATGCTATAATTAGGGGAAGAGGATCAAATATCTGCGGTTGTTGATCTGTGTGTGCGTGTGTTAAATAGTCGCTTAGGGAGAGATGAGTCGAAACAGAGTCAATACCAAATTTAGTAATGGTGTGTAAGTAATTCATGTTTTTTTTTCATTCACGCTTGAAAAAGATTAGGTAGGTGCTTCATCATCAATTCATCATTATATCAGACGAAATAAGTCCACTGCTGGACATAGGCATCACCTAAGTGTCGCCACATTGACCGGTCTCGTGAGTCTCGCATCCAGCGGATACCCATAACTTTAACCTGTCAGTCCACCAATAGGAGGCCTTCCAACGCAGCGTGTTCCGGTTCGCGATCGCCACTCTAGAACTTTATGGCCCCATCGACCATTCATCATCATTAGCCTTTTAATATTCCCACTACTGGGATAGAGGCCTCTTCTCTGTGAGAGGAACCGACCATCCGTTCTACGAGAATTGTGCCCTGCCCACTGCCATTTAAGTTTCGCAAGGCTTCGGGCTAGGTACTTATTTAATGCATATAACACGTTACGTTATTCAGTCTGATTTTTTATCGCCGTAGTGAGAAAAGTCTGGCTGTATAACAGTAGCTATTTCAAGAGATTCTAAGGTTCTGTCACATAATAAAAGATTTATGTATGCTACAAATCGCAAATCATCTACAAGTTGTGCATTTGATACGGTTGACAGAGGTAAATTGGACTTTACACACAATTTCTTCGACTTTCATCGAGCAACGAAATTTCGCCATGTGTCATGGCTTTGCTTGTATATGCTGTTTTTGCTGCATGGAGTGGACTGACTTGGCTAAATAGGTATTGCGGTTCTTATTTGGGTTCAAATATATATTGTTTTTTTTTCGATTTAACGTTTACTTGTATAACTCATCGCAAAGCCAAACTTTACAAAGTGGCTTTCTCTTAGTCCATTTTATATAACGTAACTTCCTCTTCTACGAACCAATTTTCTATTTTATGTTCATTCAGACAGGTAGTTTTTATTTTATTTCCCAACATCACGCCACATTTAAAAGGGGAAGCACCAAAACATTACTCAAATATTTATCACCAGCCAACTGTGGTTGTACGAAAGCATACCTGTGTCTAATCCTGCGGGATTTACAAGCGTGGGTCAAAGAGCAAGGTACCTAAATAAACTCTTGGCAGAAAACCCTGTATCATTTACAACAGCACAACTAAAAGTTTAAACACGTGCCCTTTGAGCATCACAACAAATTCTGAAACCCGACCTGTACAACTTAAGTAGCATTAAGACGGAATAAACTCTTTAATTTCCACCAATTTCGCACGAACTTCGCAAAATCTTCATTTGAATTAAAGTAAAACTGAACGTAATTATTCAGTTCTGTGAATTTAGGAACGTTTAAAAGGAGAAGCGAATGGTTGGCGCGTTTAATCTTGTCAATTATTCGGAAAATTGGCACGACCGGAGTCCGTGGTGCGGTCTACAGAGGTTTATCAGCATTAGCAGCCTGTGTTGCCAGACTAATTGCGGTTACTGACCGATTAACGAAATATTTTTACGTAGTCACATTTTAAGGTCGAGATTTCTCAGCGAATATTCACAGACACTTATTGGATACTTGAGAAGATATTTTCATAGAGATTGAAATCAGTTAGATTGAATAGTCTCTGGATGGGAATTTTGAAATTGGAAACCGTTAAGAGAATGAAATCGGTTTCAGTTGATATTCGCTCTTTTCATTTCAAATCGAGTCTGCTGTTTGAGAACGATGTAAATTGGCTTCAAGCGAGCACGTATTGGATATAAGTTTTGGTTTGCACGTGAGAATGGTACAGACAATCTAGTCTAGCGGCACTAAGTACCAATTGTTAGAAAGATCGTGTTTTCGATTCGCTGTAGAAATTGCTGGGGAGTTTATTGCCTTGTTACTTCTCGAATACATACTAGCGAAGCGTATGCCATTCGAGGCTATCAATAATAATATTTAAATCATAAACTACTGGCCAAAGGTTTCACCCGCGTGAACGGCAGAAATGGTCCCAAAGGACTAAAAATTTGATTCCTATCTTTTATGCTAATCCAGGTCTACCCGTGTGCCAAGTTTCATCCAAATACGATCATCCAATAATATGTGAAAAGGTAACAAACAGACAGACAGATACGAGTTAGTTTCACATTAGTATTAAGTATGAAAGTATAGATAGTGAAGTGATCGTCACCGCATTTGGTTATCAACAATACCAGAGATATCTCAAGAGCATTAGCATTCCAAAGACAAAAATTATAGAAATATGTGGGTATAATTATGCCACCCCTTCAAACTGGAATGCAGCAACGCTGGTTGGCAACTGGAATGGTGGTTGTACTTTTTCAGGCGAGCTGCTTTACATAGGAGTATATAATAATACTAACAACGGATCTGTTTCTGAATTGGCAGCAAGACCCTGCGCAGTAGCTATTTTTGTGTCAATGTTGAAGGTGAAGATAGCCTTGTATAACTGTCTCTTTCACTTGCTTCCGTTTGTCGCATCGTCGTATCTCGCCTACTCTATGCGGTATACTCGATGACAAACTGTTTCTTGCGCAATGATTGGCAGAGCGTTGGCTCTCTTCAGAGACACAAAGATCCGCTGTGACTATTATATGTACACAGAGCACGGAACGCTATTAGAGACGCCATTGCTTATAATATTCGTGGAACCGTAATTGCGTTGATCACAAGTTTCAGCTGTCATACCCATGGTCAGAATTGTCACGCATAGGTCTCGTGACCTACAGTGAGACGGGGTAATGGCAGACAACGATGGAAATGATGGAATTATTAACTAAACAGATTTCTCCAAAGCTGAAAGAGGGGAGCGAAATGGGAAAGGAGTAGATGTAGATGTACAGCAGTGGGAGCAAAAGACTTGCAAAAAACCCGGTGTCAGTCACTGATTGGTACGCTTGATTTGTTTAGAAAGTTTTGACAATGCCGTCTATATCAGTGGCCCCCAAGTTTACTCCTTGCTCTGTGAATACCTATCTGCTTTTCGTGTTTGTCTGAAGTTTTACAATCGGAAAGGAGTAGAAGTAGATCTTTGCACAGCAGTGGGAGAAATGGTGGGACAATGGAGAGTGCTATGCTCGGAGTACCCTTGCGTGATCGAATCAGAAATTTAGAGATCCACAAGAGAACCAGGGCTACCGACATAGCCCGAAGATTTGCCAAACTTAAGTGGCAGTGGGCCGGGCACATTGCTCGCAGAACGGATGGCCGAAAGGGGCAGAAAAGTTCTGGAGTAGCGACCGCGAACCGGAAGACGATGCGTTGGAAGGCCTCCCACCAGGTGGACCGATGGTCTGGTGAAGGTTGCGGGACGCACGGGACCGGTCAATGTGGCGACGCTTGGGGGAGGCCTATGTCCAGCAGTGGACGTCTTTCGGCTGTTATGATGATGATGATGAGTGGGAGAAAAAGACTTGCAAAAAAAAACCGGTGTCAGTCACTGATTGATAGATTGATACGCTTGATTTGTATAGAAAATTTTGACAATGCCGTCTGTATCAGTGGCCCCCAAGGCCCAAGGCGTCTCCTTGCTCTGTGAATACCTACCTGCTTTTCGTGAATGTCTGTAGTTTTACTTGCATTATTTAAATTCCTCGAATCTTACGGAGACAGCGCGCGGTCGTCGACATCTAAACTTTCATTACGTTATGTATAAGACAATCTCGTGCAGAAATAGTTGGGACTTACGAGTTGCTTGGCGACGATAAACAAGAGTCGTGGTTTCTTTGTATTTTAGTATCACGTACACAGGGGATGCTTGTCGTATATGTTTGTTTATAAGGGTTGTTCTCTTCGTGAAAAAGATAATATCGAGGCAGTTTTAAGTTTAATACGTAATGGGATGGATATAAAAGATATCTACAGTGTCTTTCCAATGGCCGCTATGTGACTATGTGGAGCCTTTTTTATCCTTGAGAAATGCTCATGCATACTGTGCTACCACGGGGAAATAGCGGCGTTATGTGGGACTCCAACCCATTAAAACTCCACCGTGTCCCTGTGCCGCTTATGGCGGGAACACGGACAAGCTTAAGCATACGCCCGCGAACCCGCCGCGGCTGTCGGTCACCGGATCCTCTTTTGGGGAGTAACCTCCATCACCGTGCACTAGAACACGTTGCACGCCGTGACCACTCCAGGGACCAAACCAGCATGGGCGCCAGACGACCCCGTGTATGGCACCCTCGGTTCCTCTGTGACGGGTCGGGACAGTTGTCCCGCAACCTACCACTTTTCAGCCGCAGGGGATATGAAACTCCCCTGCGGCCCCACCGCGTCCAACATCAGACGGTGGCGACCCCATCCAGGGTGTGGACTATGTGGAGCCCTGACACAACCAGACAGCATCGCGGCAGACCACGCACGGAATATGTAAGTACACTACCCTCAAACGAAACAGTTGGAAGTGATGGTGCTTTGGTCAGCAGTGGAATGATACAGGCTGATAGTAAATAATAAAGCTGTCTTCATATTTTCTCTCTCCATACTGAAAATTCAGTAGCTAGGTTCGAGTTTTCAAGTTTCTAATAGTTAGGTAAGTGATTTAGGCTAAACTACGTCCCAACGTACATATTGATTTCAATTAAGTTAAAGAGACTTTCTATATATCACCCTGGGGATGGTGATAGATAGCCCTGTATCATGGTCATACTGTTGTCACTTTGAGTATGAATTAATGGTGCATTATGGATATAACGCATGCAAGCAATGGCAGAGACCCAGTACAATGGATTTGAATTTTATTAAATTCAATTACAGGGAGTAGCGGAAGGGTGTGGTCATATTTAAAAATGTGAGAAATATAGGTCAACCAACCAATTTACAAAGTTGAGTCCAGAAGACTCTTTACATGAACCTATTACTTTTGGTTGGGTTACCCTTTTAAAACTCAACTGTTTTGTACTATTCTATGATGTCTGTCCTTGAAAAACGTGCTCTTGTGATAATGTGTCTTTTTACTTCTTATTAAGACGACAATACTATACTAAAATACTTCATAATCTTTAATTTACATATCAACAAGAAACTGTTTCTCCCCATGTATACTTTTCTCCAAGGAAGTCAAAATCAAACCTCAAAAAAACTAATTTCGATCAGCTAACGATACTTATAATCGTGACAATCTAAGAATTTGACAGTTATAAAAATACGTCATATAAGTTAAACTTGATGCTTACAAATGATACTCGTAGTTATAGTCTATGGGTAACATAGTTTTTAATTAGGATTATGAACTTGACTTACTTAGACGTTCATACAAAGTTATCGCGGCATGTAAAATGAGAAAAGTCATCGGACTTCTTAGATTATCACGATTATAGTATGGAAAATAAACTGTAAGTATACAGTATGCGGTCTGCACAAGTATGAAAAGTTACTTCAGCTATGCGAGCTAAGCGCAAAGTAACTTAGCTTAGGTCACCGGGGATAACTAGCAGTTTCTTTTTAAATATAACAAAAGACTAAGAAGTATCCAAGTACTAAAACTGTATACATGTCTGTAACACAAGGTCATCGCTCCACCACAAGTCATACTAATCAGCTATCTACCCACTCCATCAGAACTTTAAGGGGTTTCAGACCCTTACAAAAGAACCTGCTTCTCTAAGCGTATGATAGTGATCTTTCTAAGTACCACTTAGAAGTAATTACATGCTTGTTTGCGGAATGTTCTCGAGTTTATAATGACCTGCGCAGAAGCTGTAAAGGACAAAATTGAGTTGGAGACAAATAGCAGATTGCCTGTTTATTTTGCATCAAAAAGTTTATGAATGAAACAGAGGAAGTTTTTAAAATTAAAAACTGCGACTGTGTTTTATTGTTTTTCTGAAGATTTGTTGCGTAATGCTGTAATAATTTAAACTAATAATTATAGGAGTGTTAATAGGTAAAATTGATTCTTTGTTAGTAGGAAGTAAAAGGAGAAGCTCGTGGCTAAATAATAACAGCCACACGGTTCGAACAACAAGGTTAAGCAACGCTTGACGAGGTCGGTCCGTGGATGTGGATGGGTGACCATTTCAACATACCGAGATTCCTCCGTGCCTCGGAAAGCACGTTAAGCCGTTGATCCCGGTTGTCTTTGATTTGAAGATCTTTGACAGTCGTTACGGGTAGTCAGAAGCTTGAGATGTGACACCAGTCTTGCCAAGGGGTACCGTGTTACCCAGTTACTGGGTTGTGGAGGTCATGGAGTGACTGCCTAGTCACTCCATGTAAAACATTGGTACTCAGCTGAATCCGGTAAGACTGGCAACCGACCCCAACATCATTGGCAAAAGGCTAGGCAGATTGTTTTTTTTTGTTAGTATGAAGTAATCTCTCCAAGTAGTAATCCGATTAGGAAAATTATTTTACTGACAGAAAGTATCGATGAGGCTAGGTTACTTTTTTTTTTTTTTATAACCTATAGGCTCGCGCTTGACCACAATAATAATAATATCTATATATTTTTAATATTATCTCGGCAAAATCCACGGGTCCTGTCGGACAGGCCGCGGGCAAAGAAAGGCAAAGTATTTTTAACAGTGCAGCTAGTAGTAGCAAGAAGAGAATAGCCAAAGAAGGAGTTAAATAGCGTGTCAATGGCGAGTCAAGAAAATATCGAAGAAGTTTCAAGTTTAATACGTAATGGGATGGATATAAAAGATATCTAAGGTCTCTTTCCAATGGCCGCTATGTGACTATGTAGAGCTTGTTTTTTTTATCTTTGAAAAATGCTCATGCGTACTGAGCTACCACGGGGATATAGCGCAGTTATGTGGGACTCCAACCGACTAAAACTCCACAGTGTCCTCCTTTGCCGCTTATGGCGGGAACACGGGCACGTGTCAGCATATATCCGCGAACCCGCCGCGGTTGTCCGTCACCGGATCCTCCTTTGGGGAGTAACCACATCACCGGTGCACCAGAACACGTTGCACGCCGTGATCAGCCTAGGGACCAAACCAGCACATGGGTGCCAGACGACCCCGTGTATCGCACCCTCGGTCTCCCTGTGACTAATGGAGAGACCTAGGTCTACGGAAGTCGGTGTCGCAAAATGAAATGAAATCGGTTCAAAACAAAAGGTACCAATACCAATGAAACCAACTTCCAAAAGTACAGTACAGGCATCTTCCATTATTATACCTACATTAGTTATCTAAGATTCATACAGTGTTTTTACCTTTTTATTATCTGAATAAAGATTATTATTATTATTATTTTAAACTACTAAAGGCTGCTGTTAATTCAAAACAATTTCACCCCCATTTAAATACCGTGGTTCACTGAAAATAACTTTTCCATGTCCGTCGGCAACGCGTGTGTTGTTGGGAATAAGCTACACACGCCCTGGATATGTCAAGATCCCTGAACTTTGCTGAGTGACACTTCATTCAATTATTATAAGTATACCTATTCTTCACAAGAGATTTCGTTTGAAGGTTTTTATTTTTCTGTTGGCATTTAGATACGAGAACCAATTAACTGTCTTTTAGGAGGCTGTTCCCTTGAGGGAAGGTTTTAGGTTAAAATATATAAAACATTCTTTTGAAGGCTTGGAATTTGAACCTGCTTATTGTTTTACAGAAATATATTATGGCAGTCGAAAGAAGTTGGTTGGCTTAATTTTTATGGTAGTCGAAAGAAGTTGGTTTGATTATTTTGGTTTCAAATCTAGTTTATGTAATTGAAACTTAGAGAGAATTGTGTTTTTCTACTTTAGTCATTATTCATTCATTCATGAACAATAAATTTGTATCTAAATATTTACACAAAATAATAAAAAATGTCACCATTCATATCATCGATTTACATTAAAAAAAGCTGTATGAAGTAAAGTCGTGCGGCTGACTGTCCAATGTCCCCGGTAATGGTCTAATACAGCGCTTTTGTTTTATATATTTAACGATTATGCCCCCAGCGACTGACGCTTGAAGCTGCAGAATTGCTGCATGGAATAGAGGCAACCAGAACGTACATGAGCAAGCCTGCGGGGGCACCGGAAAGACGAGCGTGTTGAAACACTTACATCTGACGACGGCACAGTCCAGGGATTGACGCTTGAAGCTGCACAACTGCTGCGTGAAGTACAAGCACCATGGACATACCTGAGCAAGCCTGCGGGGGCAGCGGGAAGATGAGCGTGGTGGAAGACTTGCGCCTGGCAACGGCGCAGCCAAGAGACTGAGGCTTGAAGCTGCGCAGCTGCTGCATGAAGTCGCTGCACTCCATGAGCGCCACGTCCGCGAAGTGCAGGTCGCACAGGATCTGGTTCTTGAAGCGGCGTGCGCGTTTCTGTGGAAAGTAAGAACGGTTATAACTTTTTCTTTCTGGCCAGCCAGTAAATGTGAAACACACCCGTGAATATTGTCTTTAGTTTTCCATTTATTCGTTTCTGAACCATAAAGTTGCTGACCACCTATTTACTAGGTCTATCAAGATATTGTGTAGAACCATATAAAGATGAACTGAATTAGTTACACATTGAGTAAATTCTATTTATTTTTAATCTTTCTAAATCGACCATTCCATCAATTTAGTAAAAGATTTTTCCACAAAACTCCGCTCTTTGAAACAGAGTAGAACCGAGAACCGATACAATAAAGTTCCGTAACTATCTGTCAAGTTACCGCAGTGATATCCGACAGTTCAAACCACAAGGGTGGCAAATAGAAACAAAGTATCAAGTCATAGATACATTTCAACTCCGACGCTGTAACAGCCTTATTTATAGCAGGTTCTAAATTCAAATCCATAGTTTTTTTTTTTGTATAGTTGTCAGCACGTAACTTGACAAGAGTTGTTAGATGAGCAAATGTCGTTTTTCAGGTCTCTTTGGTTACCAAGCGGGACGCGGGGAACTTTTAGCACCGGTCCGAGCGCGCGATTGGTTGGTCAGTTGACACTACGGGTTGACTGACCAATCGTGACGCGTCCACGTTCCGTTCGCTCTTTACGGTGGTTGGCTATTTCGCGGACTATGCGTGAACTTGGGGTAAGTTACTACACTTCGTTAAAATCTTGCCAAATTACATGCCGGGGACTATACCTTACCGGTCTTACCCGTATACCAAAATTTTGCTTCTCAATTTTAATTAAAAATCTGCTACTATCAGTACTTAAATTATAACAGTTTTTAAAAATAAGCCCGTACGAGTGTAATAAGGTATTTCTAAAACAATGTGTACACAATCCATCTCTTTCAGCGACGAAAAATGTGATGGAAAACCCATTAAGTTCGAACAAAATTAATTCAACGGTGAATAAATATTTCACCTCGAATAAAGCACACATTGTATTATAACTGTAGTGAAGGTAAACCTTTTGGGATACCTTTAAACAATAACAGCTGGACGAAATTACAAATTAATATGTTCGCAATATTTCATTTTGTATTGAGACCCATTTAGCCTTTATCTGTTTTTGAATATTGCCAATTTATTTATGCGTTTCTGTTTGTATCCCGTGGACACGGTATAAATACGAGTAAAGGAACCCGTTTCTGTGCCTAACCGTTACACGAATCAGATACGTACCAAAAAATCGTCTATTCTCCTTAATTGATCCATTTAAATCTTAGCCTCAATAGAATGAGTAGAAAATAAGTAGATTTCTTTTTCAACCGATTTCCCAAAAATGAGTAGTTTATCAATTTGATTGTATTTTTTTTTATGTGTTACCTCAGAACTTTTTACTAGGTGAACCGATTTTGATGATTCTTTTTTATTTGAAAGCTGGTGCTTGTCGTGTGGTCCCTTTTAATTCATCAAGATCTGATGAAGAACTTCGGAGTTATACATCAGAACTCTTCACTAAATGACGGCAAACAACTTCTGAAACCGAGCATGCTAAACAACTACTATTTAATTTATTTTTGTTTTAGGCTTTTAAGGTCAATTACTAAATGTCTAAGTTTGTCTTGGACACACACGTTGACATCGGTAAATGAAAACATCGTGAGGAAACAGGAGTTACAGTTAATATTAGTTTGATACCTGCTTTTAGCAAACGTAATGATTAATGCTTGTGCCTTCTTTGTATGAGAAGAAGCGTTTACCCTGCGGTGGGACTATAACAGGCTGCCGGGCAAGCACGGCCTCTGTGATAGGCTTGAGTCACGCATTTTATCACGGTTTTTGCTCCCAAACTGTGATAAAAATATGTGACTCAAGCCTGGGCCCCGCTCGCCCCGCTAGTATTTACTGAACGGCTTTCTCTCTTACATTATTTAAAAAAATATGGAGTTTGAATATAAAACAATCTTACTAATATTATAAATGTGAAAGTTTGGATGGATGTGTGTGTGGATGTATGTTTGTTACTCAATCACACCCGAACGGCTGAAAGGATCTGGATGAAATTTAGCACGAAAATAGATTATAATCTGGATTAGCACATAGGCTACTATTTATCCCGGTATAATGTTCCCTTGAGATGATAAAAGACACATCACGCGGGCGAAGCCACTGCCAGAAGCTAGTATGCTATACAAGAAGGTCAAAAAATTATGGTTGAACTATGTGAATGATGATAATGGCAACAAAGGAGTTGGCTAACTGAGATGATGAGTAACAGAGAAGTATGGAAGAAAATGACATGCTGCGTCGACTCCGAATAATTTCATCATCATCATCATCATATCAGCTGAAAGACGTCCACTGCTGGGCATAGGCCTCCCCCAAACGTCACTACATTGATCGGTCCAGTGTCTCAAGACGAAAGTCTATGACCAGTGTGTGTTGTCCAGAGATGTACAAAATGGTTTTAAAAAAGCATTTAAATACAAAATGCAAAATACTTTTAAGATTTACTATTTCAAATGCAAAATACCAAATAGTTTTGCGTTTTGTATTTCAAATGCTAAATGCAAAATAGGTATTTTCAAAATACTTTTTCAAAATAAAATACCTTTTGACCAAATCTCAGATTTTATAATTATTTTAGGTATTTATCATGAGAAATAGAGACACAATGCCAAGCCGAACAAAAACGTCTAATCACATGGCACCTTATGCATGACATTTCGGTCATATTTATCAGTACGCGTATCAATAAATTCTGTTATGTTATTAATAATAATAATAATCATTTTAAATAATGTAAAAAACTAGACTAACGAAAAGAGAGCCATGGCTCCATTTTATGAGTTGTGTGGCCATTTATTTCGGTTGATTGTGCATCTAGTTCTTATTTTATCATAATAACACTTTTCTTTTATTAATAACTGGAGTGTTATTGTTAAAAAGTGAAAAAAATTACATAAATTTTATTTATTACGCTTTTTAACCATACAATTTGTTCAAAAACATCATCACTCATTTTTCTTCTGTGAAGTCTCATAATCATCCCACCGTACGAATCAGTACAGTAACCACTTCACCAGCACCAGCAAACAATAAATCCGTGAAATCGAATCGTCGGCGTCAGCGGCGTTGCGTTTCATAGCCATAGATAATGTTAGACACTAGTCAGACATAAGGCGCGCACTCTGACAAAAGAAGAAAAAAAAAGAAAAAAAACCCGACTGATTAAAAAGCGAACTAAAAAGACGTAAATAAGAAAAAAAACATGATGTGCAGTCGGAGGATACATCTGGTTTTGGTCAACCAGCTCGCGAATATGTATCCTGCGACTGCACAGCATGTTTTTTTTCTTATTTAGGTACGTCTATTTAGTTAGCTTTTTAAGCAGTCGGGTTTTTGATTTTTTATTTAACATTTTATCGCCTCTTAAAACACTTCATTTTGATATCCCACACGACGGGATTGGAAGAAAAAAAAAAATTTGGCACCCACAATATGGCGCCCAAAAGCCGCCTGGGGGACTGAAATAGGGGATTCTAGTGGAACGAGTGCCATTTTTCTATTGTTCAATTTTAATGTAGCCAGTGACACTCGCAGGGTTAAGTCGAATCGATTAACGTGCGAATCATCAAAATCGGCAAACGCATTTGGTCTCTGGAACGCCACATAGGAACAAACATACATACATAAATAGACTGATAAAAACATTACCCTCCTTCGGCAGTCGGGTAAAAAAGGGCGCGTATGGCTAGCAGGCACCTCTATCGGTCAAATTCGGCAATACGAGCGACAATCGTTCATTTCATTTTTAACCCCGCCGGAAAAAGAGGGGTGTTAAGTTTCACGTGTGTTGCTGTGTATCTGTGTGTCTGTCTGTGGCACCATAGCGCCTCAACGGATGAACCGATTTTGATTTAGTTTTTTTTGTTTGAAAGGTGATTTTGTCGAGAGTGTACTTAGCTATATTTGATTTATATAGCTTATTAAATCGGTTCAGCCGTTCAAAAGTAATGCACGTTTAACTGTTTGAATCGGGGTGTTTTCGCAAGATAAATGTGTCAAGGGTTTTTAAATTTTGAAATTTTACTCGTGTTTGACTGGTAATGTTGGCTAAACTTAATCACAAAGTATTTTGCATTTTGAAATGAATATTAAAATGCAAAATACATCTCGAAAGGTATTTCAAATAAAATACAAAATGGTTTTTACTAAAAGACATTTAAATGCAAAATACAAAATAGGTATTTTGCATTTTGTATTTGCATTTTAAATAGAAGTATTTCAAATAAATCGCATCTCTGGTGTTGTCACCTATGGCTCTGAGACGTGGTCGCTCACAATGGGCCTAATCAGAAAGCTTATAGTCACCCAAAGGGCAATGGAGAGGGCTATGCTCGGAGTGTCCTTACGTGATCGAATCAGAAATGTAGAGATCTGCAAGAGAACCAAGGTTACCGACATAGCCCGAACCGATTGGCGACCGCGAAATGGAGGAACGTTGCATTGGAAGGCCTCCCACCAGGTGGACCGATGACCTGGTGAAGGTAGAGGGGATCCGCTAGATGCGGGACGCACGGGACGAAATAATTTAGGGCAAGAGAATTATGATTGAATTCGAGACATCACTATCACAATTTTAATTACAAAGAAAATAGATTACTGACTAAAAAATAATAGAACTAGAAATAGAATATTAAACAACTGTCAGTCTAAACGACAGCACAACAAAAACGTTCATAAATACCATCCAGGGACATCCCTGACTGGTTTTCCAAGCTGATTAAACAATAACTCCGTTCAGTGTTATTTCTATAACGGTCCCTAATTAATGTTACTGTTTTACTTAAGATTCAGTCCGAGAAACGACGCAACGATGTTTGAAGAAACTAGAAACTTTAGAAAGTGATATATTCTATCAAAGATGGCCACCGCCGTCGAAATGTTAGATCACGTGATATTTCAATAGGGCTTGGCAATTTTGACTTCAGGCACTTGTTCCACCGCCGACCATCAGCGAGTAGCGAGTTATATAGGCTAGATACTAAAATTGAGCTGGCCATCAGCGAGAACCGAGTGTGTAGTTCCGATAGTTTTGCCGCTCGGCTATAACCGAGTGTTATTCTGCGACGGGCGATTACTCGCACCACTCTCTCGGCGTGAGTTCTGACCGCCAAGCGAGCAAGCAAGCATCGCTGAGCGAGTATAACTTTGATAGCTCTTGTCGCTGCGACAACTTGTGGTGAGAGAGTACTCGCCGGCTAACAGCCAGCGATCAACTATTACTATATGTGTCCCTTTTATTGACTAGAGATATCTTTTGTACGTTTCTTTAGCGAGAAAATAGTCGATAGCTAATAGCTTACTCGTCGGCGGTGGGACAAGTGCCTTATTCCAAACACTATCGCAACGGTTTTGTTGATATAATGTCACTTGTCTAGAGTGTATCGCTTTTCGAAAGCAATAAAATTGGATTGACATACGCTATAATCCCCGGCACGTAAGTTGGCAAGAGTCGTTAGATGCGCAGAAGTAGATTTTTAGGTATCTCTGGTAGTTCAGAGATACTCCCCCCCGTTTCAACGGGGCGCGGGGAACGTTTGGGACCGTTCCGAGCGCGCGATTGGTTGGTTAGTTGACACAAGGATCGACTGACCAATCGTGTCACATCCACGTTCCGTTCGCTCTATATGGTGGTTGGTCAGTTTGCGGAATATGCGCGAACTTACCCCCACTACGCCATAACCTTGCCAACTTACGTGCCGGGCACTATACCGAAATGTAAAGTGACAAGTGGCATTCGATGTCAGCGAAGGCGATAGTCAAAATGTAATGGATCGATTTTCGGTATCGCTTGTCAATCCGATCTTTTTGACAATCGCAATCGCCAACCATTCGAAAACAGAATTGGCATATCGATAATAGCTATTACCGATGGCATGTTTAAAGCCATCGGTAATAGCTATTATCGATATAATAGCTACTACCGATGATATATAACATAAATTGTTTCGCGCTAAGGAATACGCGGCCGCGAAAAGCACGAGGGGCATCGCAAAGCCGTGGGGCTTAGTCGCATTCTCGACGCGTAGCACGGGCGAAGCATAAATACGTTGCGCTGGGCTAAGCTACATCTCGAGGCCTAGCGCGACGCCGCGGTGTGCGTTTTCCTTTGTTTTAATTCTCGCATTGAAATACGTACCTTTTTGCGGAGTAAATAAAGTTCTATATTGTATTGCTGTACGTCGTGTCTCTGTGTGGGCTGACCCTTTCACAATGTTACGTCTAGTAATCCTTTATTTGACTCAGTATAACAACAAAGACGTTTTGTATTAAATTGTTTATTACTTCCATTAGTACTGTGTTCGCGATTGAATACTTTTTGAGTTAATTTAAGGATGTTAACATAGATTTAGTATTAATTAAGCTGAATAGTCAAACTGTATTTTCCTTGATACTAGAGTTGTTTTGCCTAATTAGTTCTTCATTTATATCATGTATCTGGTTTTGCGGTTAAATCATGAATGTTATTTGACTCCCAAACATGAGTAAATATAGGTTAAGCAGATTTTTTATTAAGAAAAAAACTTTTTCACAAAAAAGCCTACCGACTTCCAAATAAAAATACTACAAAGTGGAAAATAAATTTCTTTTTGGATGTCGGTGTCCATAACGAAAAAAATTGTTACCTAACATAGACAAACAAAGTCGGTAGTAATTTTTGTAAAAAATATTTTAATTTTTCACTTTTTAGTTGTACTTAATAGGCAAGTTCTTAGGAAAGTACTTAAAATGACAGAATATATTACCCAAATATCATGAAACTTGAACATAACCGGTGAAATGAGAGTGTACCAAGGTGAACTGTACACATCTGCGCACCCCTTTAGAGCGTACTGGCGTGATGTTATGTTATGAAATGGTATGAACAATATACAAAAATGCGATTGAAGCAATCCCGAATGATTTGCCGTCATTTATTGAAGAGTTCTGTTGTATATCGTCGAAGTTCTTCAACCAATCTTCACCAAATTGAAATGGAAACAATTTGGAAACAAAACACACTTTTATTTGTATTTCAAAAAAAAAAAACTGTCCACAATTGACGGAGAAATAGGTGATCATAAACAAAAACAAACATAAAGTCGAACATAGAACCTCCTCCTTTTTTGGAAAGTCGGTTCAAAGTCAAAGTCAAAGTCAAATATGTCTTTCGAGTAATCCAGTACGCGGCTCTTTTGAACGTTACAATCTATAATATAAAAATGAATCGCAAAATGTGTTGGTAAGCGCATAACTCAACAACGCCTGGACCAATTTGCCCAATTCTTTTTTTTAAATGTTCGTTGAAGTTCAAAGATGGTTTTTACGGGGAGAAAAATTCTAATAGTTGCCGGAAAAAAAAAAAAAAGCGCTTTTCATTTTCCCATACAAAAGTTTTCTAACTAAAACGTAGAGTCAATTTGAGCTTTATTGCTATTGTATAAGCTATTTTTGCTTTGTGTGGGGTAGGGTAGTGTTGGGTAGGGTAGGGTAGGGTAGGGTAGGGTAGTGTAGTGTAGGGTAGGGTAGTGTAGCGCAGGGTAGGGTAGTGTAGGGTAGGGTATTGTAGTGTAGGGTAGTGTAGGGTAGTGTAGGGAAGTGTAGGGTAGTGTAGGGTAGTGAAGGGTAGTGTAGGGTAGTGTAGGGTAGTGTAGGGTAGTGTAGGGTAGTGTAGGGTAGTGTAGGGTAGTGTAGGGTAGTGTAGGGTAGTGTAGGGTAGTGTCGGGTAGTGTAGGGTAGTGTAGGGTAGTGTAGGGTAGTGTAGGGTAGTGTAGGGTAGTTTAGGGTAGTGTAGGGTAGTGTAGGGTAGGGTAGTGTAGGGTAGGGTAGTGTAGGATAGGGTAGGGTAGTTTAGGATAGGGTAGGGTAGTGTAGGGTAGGGTAGTGTAGCGTAGAGTAGGGAAGGTAGTGTAGGGTAGGGTAGTGTATGGTAGGGTAGGGTAGTATAGGGTAGGCTAGGGTAGTGTAGGGTAGTGTAGGGTAGTGTAGGGTAGGTAGTGTAAGGTTAGGTAGATAAATGTTTGGTATTTTTATGGCAAAACAAAGTTTGCCGGGTCAGCTAGTTAAAATATACAAGTAATAAAAATTAATTTCACCGTGCATTCGGAAAAGTAGCTTGTTATGGAGAAGAACGCACAAGAAACTCCGTATGAAGTTACTCTTTAAAATAAAAATAAAAAATCTGTACAAAAGACATTAAATTAGGAAACTTACATAACTTCATCACGACTGTATTTCTCAAAGGGTTGGGCAGAGCTGCTCCAATCTGTGCACCCTAGATATGTTTAAATTCCATGTAATAGGAGCGAGCCTAAATTTGTTTAAAATTTATTTATCTTCACTGCTTCAGAAGCCTATCTAAAACCCCTATCACAAAATATCGGTGACCTAACTCTTGATCCAACAATGTATTATGTAACCAATTTTCCCTCTCTATAAATAGCTGCAGAACAAAGAACTCATTATTAGTACAAAAGGTTTGCTTATTAACGGCTCCTCCGGCTCATGAGCCTGTTTAGTAAATCTCTTGGCTATCTAGAATCTTTACTCGTTCTTTATTGTATGATTTAACTTAAGTTTGTTATAAAACTTATTTGGGCTAAGAGGCTTATTGGCAGCGATGCACTGTTCGCCTCAAAGCGCCGGAGCCTTGAACATCGACGCCGAGTTCCCAGCCTGTCGGTTTTTTATCGGTTACTTTTTGGGGAGTGTGTGATGGAACTGCACAATTTGAGTCCGCTTAGCGCTTTCCATCATCGGAAAACAAGACGTACGGCCATGCGCCATCGGTACATGGTGAACATCCCACCCATACGTACAAAGCGTTTTGCGAATACTTTCATTGTGCGCACAGCTAAGAAGTGGAATTCCCTGCCGAAGTCTTTGTTTCCTGATAGCTATAGGTCTAAATTTGAATGAATTTGAATTGGTAAATTAAATATTTTTGATTATGAACTTTTTTTTTCGTATATTTGACATAATATTGATATTTTTATAATGGCATGCTATTTTTATTATTGTATTATTCATAGATTATATTATTGGATGACACTATTATTGATCTCTTGTAATAATTAAATTTTTTATCTTTGACAATTTATTTTACTGTTGTTATTCATATTATTGACCTATTTTATAACAATGTTTTTTTTAAGTTTGACATTTTATTTTTATTATTGTTTAATTAATGGGTATATATTGAACCTTTATTGATTTCTTTGTATTTTATTTTTGTACCATTGACATTGTATTTTTATTATTGATTTATTCAAAGTTTAAAATGAAATATTGTATCATTGATCATTTTATCACAATTCGTTTTATTTTTATTATTGATTATTGTAAACGGAATGTACTTGATTATTAATTTGAATTTGTTACATTTTATATTAGTTTTTTCTTTTTTTTTTACTTTCTTTATCGATCGGAATATTTTAATGGTACCTACTTGTTTATTTTACAAAATTTCTACACAATGTATATTGTTCTGAAATAAATGACTTATGACTTTGGGGTGTTTAACTCAAGAGTGAATAGGTTACTTCTAGGCAAGCGTGCTTCATTTTCGACCACATCATCGCTTACCATCAGTAGAGATAGTCGTCAAACGCGAGTCTATATAAAAATCTGTTATATTGTGACCAGAAACAATTTCCTGCAAGGTATAATTTTTTGTTTGGTATACTGATGTCTATGTCCTAAGTCCTAAAATAACTTTATCGGCTTTTTCGATACCTTTCAGTCAGGCTGTCTACGTAAGCTTGTTATGTGAATTCTAAGGCATTTCTCATGATAAAAGGGGCTTTGTGTATTCTTAAAACGGGGTGTTATGAGAAATTGTTAGGAATTTCTGCTCCGGAATTAGGTTTAAAAAAGCTGTACAAATAACTAGACTGGAGCTGACGCTTTTTTAGTTTATCTAAGAAATCACAAACATCGTACCTTTGTAAGGAAGCCTGGCATCTCAGTTAATTCCTAAATCTGAAATTGAAAACTGCCTTGAGCAAGCCAGTGATATAAGCCTTCTTTATATGAAAAGAAGAGTTTTTACTACAGTGGGGTAACATGCTGGTAATAATATACAAGGGTACCATTTGAACTAGGATGTAATGCTAAAATTAATCTTCCCAAATGTTTATAAAATCGAACTAAAAAGACGTAAACAAGAAAAAAAACAAGATTTTCTTCTTGTTTACTTCTTTTTAGTTCGCTTCTTAAGCAGTCAGGTTTTGATTTTTTTATTTAACCTTTTTTATTTGTAACGTTTTAGTTAACATTTTTTTTTAGAATTAGCTACATTTATTAAACATATAAGTGTTGTATATTTTGAAATCACCTCTTAAAACCCTTTATTTGATACCCCACACGATGGGTATGGAAACAAAAAAAAAATATAGGCCTCCACAAAATGACGCCCAAAATCCGCCAATTTTATTTTTTTCAATTTGAATGTGAGAATTTGTCTATTGCCCAGTGACATTTGCAAGGTTTAGACGAATCGATTGATGTAAGGATCATCAAAATCGGCCAACGGGTTTGGTCTCTAGAACGCCACATACATACACTAATAAACACATGGGTAATGTGTTTATCAGTCCTTCGGCAGTCGGGTAAAAATTTAAGCCAAGTACCTACTAAAATACCTATTCGACATTACAAACAAACGCAGTATAAAATGGGAGATTTACGCAGGTGGCTACAGGAATTCACCCAGACACAGGCAGAGAACTGGTGGGCCGCGACACCGGGCTGCAGACATTCCAAAGAAGCTATGCCATCCTTGGATAATAGGCTTACCAGGCGTCTTTTACGCCTGGATAGGAATGGCCTGTGCCTGGTGACGGGGACCATCACGGGACACTGCTCACTCAACAAACACTTCCACACAATAGGCATAACGGACAGTCCTCTGTGCAGGGCATGCATGGAGGCTGAAGAAACCGTTACGCACGTTCTCTTTGAATGCACAGGTGTTACCCAGATAAGAACACGAACCCTTGGGTCACCCAGATCTTACACTGATGTTTTGAGGAAACCAGGAGCTCTAGTCGACTTCTGGAGGGAGGTGGGCTGGTTGGAATGACCCACGTACAAAGGTCCATTTGAGGGACTAAGTGCGGCAACCAAACCCCCCTAACATAGAAATGGGAGATGTCACAATAAAATCGTGAAGTAGTACAGTTAGGTATCAAGACGAGCGTACATCTGCGTCACTGGGTGATAGGTTCGCGTGCCAGCCCTGTCATGCAACACTGGGCAAAGGCGCAAGGTGGAAGAATTGCGGCTTTTTCGTCTTCGATTTTTGAAATAGCATTGTAGATAGTACCAACTCAAGAAAAAAAATAAGTGGCAACTGTTTCGATTTCTTTTAGAACTAAATGATTATTATTAGACGTACTTTAATCTACACTAATAATTATATTATATATTAATAAGTGGAAATGTATTGGTTAAATATATTTAAATATTATATTATAAAGTGGAAAGATTTGATGTTTGTAATTTTGTTTGTAATCAATTAACTCGAAAACCGTTTAACCGATTTTAAAAATTCTTTCATCTAAGGAAAGTTCTATTTATCCCGGATTGACATTGGCAATTTTTTTCCCGAAAACGGGTCCTGTGGGGTGGCCCACGGGAGCGAAGCCGCGGGGAAAAGCTAGTATTTTATAATTTTGCTCAATCATGTAAGGGAATGTGGTGACGCCTAGGGGAGGCCTATGTCCAGCAGTGGACGTCTTTCGGCTGAAATGATGATGATGTAAGGGAATTGTAATTTTTTTTTTATAAATTTCTTTAAACCACCTTATTGTTTTCATATTAGTTCAATAGGGTAGTTGACAAAAAAAAAACTATTTCCGTCCTAAGTCCGTCACTTAGATAACCTATAAATATTGCACACGTATTTTTTCTTTTGCCACGTAAACAAAAAAATACGATGATACGACGATACGACGCACTGTGCGTTGAACTATCGTGTGACGCCTTTATACTGACAAAGTGACGTCACAAGCCCCCACTCATGAACTTTGACGTGCTTTATCTTTGTCAATTTTTATTTATCTGATACAGCAAAGAATACGGGTCCAATATTATTTGATAATCTCACTGCATAGAATTATCATTTTTCTGCCCAGGAAACATCCCTATTAAGTTAAAACGTTTCGTGTAACTAAATAAGTACAAAGGAGATAATTAAAGCTTGCCCAAAAACTGAAAGTTCATCACTTCGCTGTAACTTTTCCCTGGGACCACACCGAAAACATAAGGTCTACCATAACCTAAAAGCGAATTCAGACATCTTGCGTTTACGTGACTCCACCTATTGGTTCCAATCGGAGCCAACATATTGGTTCCAAGGAAATTTATTGGCCATACAATACCTTATTGCCTTGGCCAAATGCTGACAAATATTGGAACCGAAATGGAGTTCATTTGACTAAATTGTTCATGGCTTACAGAGGCCAATAAGAACCACATTTTATTGATATAAGTGTGGAAGAAAGCGTGCATGGAAAGCATTTTCTATTCCGCACGATTTGCTTAGTTCTGCATTATTCAACAGTAAATTACGGTGTCTGAAGTTGATAAATGTGCATTTTGTGGCAAATAAGGTTATTCTTATTTACAGAATGCAATTTTTATATAGTACAAGGTTCGAATAATGAAAAAAAAACACGTTTTCTTCTTCCATACCGTCCTGACCCCTTCATGCTATCACTGACTCCCTTTTATTTCATATCACTCCTCACACAGTCCATCCGTCTTTTCTTTGGCCTTCTCCTCCCTCTCCATCCATCCACACTTATATTCATAACTCTTTTAGTAACATGTATTTCATCCCTCCTCATCACATGGCCATACCAGGACAAACGGTTTCCTTTAAACTTTTCTGTCACAGGCGCCACTTTCAAACTTCCTCTAATATTATACTCATTTCTCACTTTATCCATTCTCGTCACTCCGCACACCTCAACATTCTCATCTCTGCAACATGCAATCTCTTTTCTTACATCTTTTTCACAGCTCAACATTATGATCCATACAGTACGACTTACAGGTCTAATAACTTGAGGAGCATCCGTGAGTCACAAGTTTTTCCAGTGACCTGTAGCCATTTCATCCATCCTGAGTTGCTCCGGTGCGGATTTGACTTGGACTGATTGGTCTGGGTCTACCTCGCCACGCCCTTGGACAAGCGACCCTAGGTATCGAAAGTCTGAGCAGATCGGTATGGGCGTTCCAGCGCGAGCTATGGGCACGGAAATGGAGAGACCGCCAAAATCGCAGACAAGGTCACCACTCTCGAGCACGAGAACGTCTTTCCTCCAATAAGCTCTGGACGTCTAGGCCTCTTGGTGTCTTCATGTCAAGGCAAGTCACCGGGTACGCTATTCTATGGTATGTGATATAATTGTTTCAAAAGACTCAAATAAAAAGACTATTCCGTTTGTTCTACATATATTCACGCCAATATTCGCGATAGGTCTCCAACGATTAAATTCGATTATTTCCAATTCACTCGACAAGGTCTCTTTAGCGTTAGAATCAAACTTGGTCGTTACGTTGAGGAGCACTCAAAACACGCCGTAGAAGCTGCGAGTTTCACAGGCAATTAATGATGATTAAAAAAACTTTATTTTATGCGAACACATCCCCAGTTAACGTTCATTGTTATTTATTACATTAGGCTGTAAAAGTACCAACCTAATAAAAAGTATGTTCCAATTCCAAAATGCCACGTTTTTTTTTCCGAATTCGAAATGTTTATTCCATTTTCAAATTCGGAAAACAAAAACGGGCTTCTTTTATTGTTCGTCTTTTTTTAAGGGTTTTGTTTTCGTGGCCACGACTACGTACCGTAAAATTGGGTTTTATTTCAATATTCTTTGTGTTTTATTCAAACTGATTGAGTTCGATCTAATGTGACAGATTGAAGATGCTGAAATCCCTTTCAAGTTCGCTACATTGTTTATTTTCTGTAACTAGATTAGACTCGTCATCTTAATGTTATCATCATCATGATGTGAAGTTTTTTTAGTAGCCTCACTTCGAATTTTAGGACACACTTTCAGTCCCTGTTGAAAAAAAAATCTTTCCTATTTGCAAAATTGTTGAGCAAACGTCATGTTGTTGGCATTAGTAGTTCTTGAGATATCCAGCTGTGACAGACAGACAGACTGAGTCACACCATAAGGGTTCCTTTTTACCATTTTGATAAGGAACCCTTATGGTGCGATTTAGTCTGTCCGTCTGTCACAGCTAACTACTAATGCTATAAAATTGGAATAGTTTTAGATGACGTTTGCTAAACTATTTTGCAATTATGAAAGATTTTTTTCTTTTTGCAACAGTTCTTAAAATTCGAAGTGGGTCTACTAGCGCATTTGAAATAAAACGATGTCTCAAAATAGCACACTTTTCAGAAATGAAAATTAACAATAAAGATATAATAGTAAAGTACTGTCCGTCTGTCCACTCATCCACCTGTCCGCCTGTCCAACTACAGTGCGCCCATTATAACTTGTCCCGTGACGCGATTGGTAGCACTGTTACTACGAGATATTATTAGTTTCAATATTGAAACTAAGGCGTCAAACAGACGAGCAGCACTTTGCTGTCGACAGAGCGAACTTCAACTGTAGACAGAGGCAACTGCTGCTGTCGACAGAAGAAACTGCTACATGTAACCCTCGGTGCGCGAGTCGACTTACACTTGACCGTTTTTTTTTTAAGTTTTGTATGCCACACACACAATATAAATTGCACCTATAAGCCGTCTTTTCACTATTTCAATTTTCCTTTTAAAACACGAATCAAATTCAGCACAAAATTGTAAAGGCACAATATTAATCTAAGTACATAAACGTCGTCACATCTCAGCGAACATCCTGACAAAAACGAAGTTTATCTAAAACCTAATTCAGTACAAAAGCCGTTGACTACGAACAAAAAATAAGGCAGTCTTGACTCGCCCTTTGTTTACAAGCGCCGGGAATTTTATGCACTCTTTGAACCCTGTCTCTCCGCCTTAAGTTTATTTTTCTTCTAGCGTAGGTATCTTCGTAGTTTTCCAGCCAGGTTTATTTTCTCGTAAATCTTATTATGCGCCACCATTTTGTTCAAGATTCAAGACTTGTTTGGGGGTAATTTCGTAATTTGTGTTCAAGATTTTTACGAGGCATTCTTATTTGAGACCGCGCTCTGTCGTTTGTCTATGGTTTCGACAAATTCGCTACTTCGGGGAAGAAAGGGCGTAAAAGCCACTTTTGGCCAAAATGAGTTAATAATGCAACTTTGTTTAGTTTTCGACGCTCTATCGATCTGTATATTTAAAATTTCAATATTCCCAAAAAAATGGCTTTTACCCCCATGATTTTTTTCTCACCAAAACCATTTTTATTAAAAAAAATTGACGTATATGACATTATTTAATTATTTCAAATTAATAAGGGCGTATCACCATAGTATGAAAGAATATTTGGTCGTAAATACAATATTTATTACGTAATGACTTTTACGACATTTTTACTTGGCAATTTAAATATGATTTGGCTTTTACGCCCTTGCACAAAAATAAAAACTTGGAGTTACAGCATTCAAATCGTAACAATAACAATTTCTTTAGTCTAAAAATCGGAGGGATAATCATGTCATTTATCGTTGTCTCTTATGCGTACGTTAAACAGTCTTACAATGGAGTGAGATAGAAACATAATTTATTTAGCCAATAAAGCGCGCGCGCTGCCGACGACACACGCACAAACACAATCGCAACCTGCATGTACACGTCTTACCACAAGTGAAGTCCACGGTCGTGTCCAATCTTGTCAGTCTGTCAATCGCAGTTTCTTTACCGGATTGTTATTGTTTACGTTCCGTTTGAATATTAATACAGTGCGAATAAGTTACTTGTTTAATTAAAAAAATGGATAATACGAAGCCGAAAGCCTTGGATTCCTTGCTAAAAAGAAGGAATATCGTTATTGCATTATTACAAAGCCGTCGTCGTTCATCACAAAGGTAAGTTTTAAGTAATAGTACAGTACCTATCTATTATTCTTGGCTCAAACTGTTTAGACGTGCTTACCTAATGTGATGTTTCTTTAGTTAGAGATATTCGTATTTATTTTATAATAAATATTAAGAGTGCATTCGTCGTAGTAATTTCTAGGAAGATAGGTACTTACCTATTTTTTTACTACTTAAAATATTAGGTACTCACGGTGTAAAAACGGTCGGGTTTATTATGGTTGTATGTATAGTTGTATAGATGGGTGCTTACGTACCTAAGTGCTAACTAACTTTACCACAAAGGTCATGTTACGTAGGTACCTATCTAATTATTCACAATATTTTAATTCAGTTATTTTGTTTAATCATTTTCTTTATTCAAATTACATGCATTTCTATTTATTCCGTTATAAACTCCATGAAACTGATTTGTTAGACTGGCTTTTACGCCCTAATGACTAATGTCTTCTGATTTTTCGATGCCGTGCGTGACTTTTACGACCCCAATATTACAGGGAACTAAAACTACAATGGCTTTTACGCCCTAACTCTTACTAGCATTAAAAATAAAGACGACTTTTTTGTATAATTTTTGTATAAGTAATTCTATTATCATCTTATTTCCAGATCTGACTACGAGCCGAGTCAGTCGACTAGGAGTTTTGATCAAAATAGTAGTTCGGATCAAAGCAATGATATAATCGAAAACAGCGACACAGAAATGCAACCAATAAAAATATCAAAAGCAACACACAAAAAAATCATAATTAATTCAAGCAGTGATGGCGATATCAATACCTCTATGATTTCTTTACCCCGAGCACATGCTTCATTCTTTGGAGACAACGTTGGTAGCCTTATACCACCAAAAAGCCCGTTTAAAAACAATAGTAACAAAATAAATATTATTTCTATGGAAGTCTTAAAACAGGCTGATAGTTCGTCGACTGTTGTATTACCACATCCAAATATTACTGCCCTCCCTGCAGATCCAGTAATTGCTGAAAATGAAATCTCATGTGCTGTGCCGACCGTTGAGTCGTTTTCTTCAAACCTTTTGCCAGCTGACTATGCTCCAGAAACCAAAGTTACATCAGTTCCGATCGCTAATTCGTCTCTAATTGTTAATACATTGTCTACCTACGACAATAGCACGCAGCTTGAATCTTCTTCCGTATTGACTGCTGAATTACCTACTTTATAATTATGTTAATCTCGTACCCCCAAAAGAAGATTTAGGGTATGTTAGTTTTTTTGAAGAATCTGATTTATTGGGTGAATGAACTTGAAACTTGGCATACATACCATCCTTAATAAATAATAAAGGTTGTCATTATTAGTTTTTTGCAACTACCCCCAAAAGACGATTTAGGAGGTATTACAGTGTTTTTGAAAAATGTGGTTTCTTGGGTCAAAAAACTTGCCACATACTAACCTAAATTAATAAAAAAGGTAGCTGTTATTATTTTTTGAAACTACCCCCAAAAGATGATTTAGGGTATGTTATTTTTTTTGAAGAATCTGATTTCTTGGGTGAATAAACATGAAACTTGACATAAGTACCATCCTAAATAAACGATAACGGTTGTCATTATTAGTTTTTTGCAACTGCCCCCAAAAGACGATTTAGGGGATGTAACTTTTTTTGAAGAATGTGATTTCTTGGGTGAATAAACATGAAACTTGACATAAATACCATCCTAAATAAACAATAAAGGTTTTCATTATTAGTTTTTTGCAACTACCCCCAAAAGACGATTTAGGAGGTTTTACAGATATTATATATTACAGATGAAACTTGACATAAATACTAACCTAAATGAATAATAAAGGTTGCTCTTATTATTTTTTGAAACTGTCCCCAAAAGACGACTTAGGGGATGTTAATTTTTTTGAAGAATCTGATTTCTTGGGTCAATAAACATGAAACTTGACTTAAATACCAACCTAAATAAACAATAAAGGTTTTCAATAATTAGTTTTTCGAAACTACCCTTAAAATATTCATGAATCGTGTGCATTTAACTTAACAGGTAGGTAACCTAATTCGTTATAATAAATTTTGTAATATAGAACTATGATAAATCAGATAATAATAATTATTATGCTATTATTTTGAGCTTCTATGCACCTTAATTTCAATATTCACCACATTAAATCTTACAAAATTATAATAATTGTAGGTTTACTCACGATAATTGTTATAAGTGGTGCAGTCAACGACCTTTTCACTGTATAAAGATGGTTTATACGACACGATGTATGTTAGCATTATAGATATTTGTGGATTTACGTCCTATAGTACGTATTTATAGACGGTGTAAAAGCCATTTTTATTAAAATTTTGGGTCGTAAATCCATCCTATCTTCTAAACCATAAGGTCTACTTAAAATTAAGCTTCTTGATATTAAAGAGCACTTAAATGCAAGTAAATATCACCAATTCATTCGAATTTAACTCTATTGCAAAAAAAGTTATTTTCCAAAATTTAAAAAAAAAAACGTTTTTTCGCTGCCCTGTAAAGTTGCTATTTTGGCTTTTACGCCCTTTCTTCCCCGAAGTAGCGAAATGATCATTGAGTATTGCCACGACAAAAATGGTATTGCGGATGTCGGTTTCTAGGTCTACCTATATTTAATATGTTTTATTTATATATTTGTATTATACTTGCACGTACTTTGACCCACCTTATGTGATTTTTTCTATTTTGATTACTATTTATAAATTCTTCTATTTTATTTTTTATTATATAAGTCCCGTTTCCGTAAGTGTGTCCGTGGCATCAACAGTGGGCCCTATCAGAATATTAGCGCAGCGTTATTACCTTTTTTGGATATCGCTGCACATGCTGAGATAGGTGCCTTTTTGGTCTCGCACGGGGTTTTTATTTTATTATTGTTTAATTGTATGCTTATTTCTCGTGTCTCCTGTGCGGGTCACAAATAAATATTTTTCTTACTTTCTTTCTTTATTTGTTTTTTGGTACAATAAATTGCCTTTCAAGTTCATTATTTCTTGATCTGCCATTCAAACATTTCCAATTATTCTATCGGCTTTGTACAGTTATTGAACAACAAATGTAACTGTTATAATAATGAAAAGCCCAAACAAAGCAAAAATTTAATTAAAATCGGAGCCCTAAACTCAGGTCGAAGTTTGGAGTTTGATGGATTTATTTGATACCTGCCAGGGCTTTGTAAGCAGGCCTCGATCAAAGATGTCCAATACCGCTAACTTGGGCCGTTAATACTGAACGCTCGCAATTTCAAGGAGACAAATTTTCATTTAGATCATTTAGGTGATAATAAGTCAAGCGTTTCAGACAATATTATCGGCGATAATTTTATGAAGGACGGTTTTTTTGGGTGAGATAGGTAAGTGCGATACTGTTGGGTGGTTTGAGATTTTTTTGCAGATGCTTTGAAATTCAAAGTTTTACAATCAGTTTGTCAACTCAATGTAGCTTATAAATAACAGCCGTAACTTAATTAAATGTTCCCATTCAGGTAGATTTAATTAAAAATTATTCATTGATTGTGTAAACCGAACCAAATAAATAGAATGTCTATTTAATAAAAAAAGTTAAATAAAAAAAAAACCCGACAGCGTTTTTTGATTTGTCTTTTTTTATTTATAACTTTTTAGTTAGTTTTTTTTCGAATTACGTACATTTAAACATATAAGTATTATATATTTTTGAAATCACCTCTTAAAACCCTATATTTTGATACCCCACACGATGGGATTGGAAAAAAAAAAATTGTGCCCCCACGATATGGCGCCCAAAAGCCGCCAATTTTTCTATTATCCAATTTTAATGTAGCCAGTGACACTCGCAGGGTTAAGACGCATCGATTGACGTACGAATCATCCAAATCGGCCAAAGCGTTTGGTCTCTGGAACGCCATAAAGGAACAAACATACATACTTACATACATACATAGTCTGATAAACACATTACCCTCCTTCGGCAGTCGGGTAAAAAGAGCCAACGTTGGTTCCAGTGCCGCTTGGCTGGCACACCAAAATTTCCTTTAATTTATTGTGCAAATATGTTATAGACCGTTTGAGTACTGGGGTGGAAACCTGCCTGTTTATTCGGGGACAACATATGGAACGAGGCTCGGAATAAAAAAATCAAATGGCTTTGCGCTCAGGTACCTGGGAGACAAATGAAATATGAAATGGTTGCAGTAATATATTGCATATTGCATGCGTGCTTTATTGGTTTGCGTTCAGTAGCAAATTATTGTAAAACGGTTTATGTTAATAATTTAATTAAATTGAATTTGATAAATGTTTACTTTGAGTTTATTTTCACGTAGCCAAAACAGGTAGATAATGTAACATTTGTCTTCAAAGTCAAAGATTTATTTGCAGTTAAATATGGTTACAAAAGTTTTTGCAATGGTAGTATACTCATATTTAATCATAGCATAATTACATGCAAATTGTTAAGTAAGCATACAATTAGATCATTTAAATTTTAACCGAAGGAATTCTTTTATAGTATAGAAGGAATTCTCTATTAACCACCTGCGTAAAGCCCTTCTGAAGCGGGCCATTGGAAGTTCTTTAATTTGGTAAGGAATCTTGTTATAAATCTGAATACACACAGGGTAGTAACTTTGCCTATATAGTACCGTTTTCATTCAAGGAATAATTAATGTATTATGATATCTAGATCTGAATTTACATTTACCTTGCAGTTGTTTTCTTTATTTTCTTACCCTAGGAAATCATATTAACTTAACTTATCAAACACTAGCAGCATCGCCCGCGTGATATTCGTCAACTATCCCAAGAGAACACAACATCCAGGACATGGTCTATCCATTTGCCAACTTTCATCCAAATCCGTACAGCTTTTAAGCCGTTAGGTATCAAACAGACAAACAGACGGACAGATAGACAGAGTTACTTTCGCATTTACGTAAATTATTTGTATGGATATTTTTCGTCCATCATCATCTGCCTAGCCTTTTCCCAATTGTTGTTGGGGTCGGCTTCCAGTCCTACCGCATTCAGCTGAGTACCAGTGTTTTACATGAAGCGACTGCCTATTTGACCTCCACAACCCAGTAACTTGGTAACACGATACCCCTTGGCAAGACTGGTGTCAGATCTCAAGCTTCTGACTACACGTAACGACTGTCAAAGATCTTCATATGACAGCCGGGACCAACGGCTTAACGTGCTTTCCGAGGCACGGAGGAAACTCGCTATGTTGAAATGGTCACCCATCCACGGACCGACCTCGGCAAGCGTTGCTTAACCTTGAAGATCGACCCGTGCGGCTGTTATTATTTAGCCATAGTCCATCAAATACAAATATACCACAGTTGTTTAACGTTGTAATTAAATAAAAGTGTCCTTTATCAACAGACTCAATCATTTGAAAATGTTCTACATTTACTTTCGCACCCGCGAAGAATGGAAAACACCGAATCGACGGGACAATAGTCTTCCTAATTAGCCAATCTCATTCATCTGCGTTGAATAGGCGTTTCGTTTCAGTGAAAAATCGCTCGCTCGAGTATTTTGTCATTTTGGACGTATTAGGCGTAGCTAGGCGGTATTTTGACCTATTTCGGTCACTTAATGCGAAGGGGAGATAGAAGTCTAGAAAAACTGGTCATTGTTGGCAAAACTGAAGGGAAAAGAGCACGAGGCCGGTCGCCAACACGATGGTCTGACCAAGTGAAAGAAGCTACGTCCTCAAGCAAATTTCAGCAGGTGGTGATGGCAATTTTGGACCGGAATCGATGGAGGCAGATTGTCCGCTTAAAGGGGTCCAGTGACCACGATCCTCAGTAATGAGGGACCGATTCAAGAAGAGAGGCGGTACGAGAATGTGTACTGCCTGTGAAAATTTGTGATTGTTTCCACCAAAGCTGTACGAGGTTCTTGCGTGGTCATTTTGGACGTAGTAGGTTAAGTGTGCTTTGCCACAAGTGTGGTAAGCGAGATACCTGGGCGGTACGAGGATGTGTAGAGGCGCTGTTGTGTGATTGTTTCAACGCTGTAAAACGGTGGGGCGTTAGTTGCGCCACTTCTTGTTTCCAGCTAAAACCCTAGGAAGTGTCGACGGGGTTTTTGGGGGACTGACTCTATGTTAAACTTTGACATTCAAGAAGTGTTGGCTCTCAGCCTAGTTTGAATAAGTTACTTTTGATTCTATGATGCATGGTACACTCTTTTTATCTTTGAGCGAACATATACCTCGCACACATTCCTCGCTCACAACCCTCACTTAGGTACATACTTTTTGTATATTGGTACAAATACTTCGCTAGCCCTGTTTCACCAGAGCTACGCTAATCCAAGCTAGGCTAGATAAATGATGTGATCCTATTGGTGGATAATTTTGCATACACCGTAGTAACCTCGCACGTCTGTGGTGGCCCTAATATAAAAATAGCCCTAATATAAAAAAAAAAACTTTTTACAAAAAAATACTACCGACTTCCAAATAAAAAACTACAAAGTGAAAAATTACTTTCTTTTTGGAAGTCGGTGTCCCTAACGCAAAACATTGGTACCTACCAAAGACATCGACTTCCAATAAGGAATTCGAGTTTGGAAGTCGGTAGTATTTTTTTGTAAAAAAGTATTTTATTTTTCACTTGTTTATGCGATTGCAGCAATCCCGAGAGATTTGCCGTTATTTATTGAAGAGTTCTGTTGCATATCTCTTCAATCTTCATCAGATCTTCACCAAATTAAAATGGGAACAATTTCTTACAGAAAGAAGAATTTTCAAAATCGGTCCACAATTGACGGAGAAATTGGTGAACATACACAAAAAAAAGACAACATAAAGTCGAAAATGAATGATTTGATTTGAAAATAGAACCTCCTTTTTGGAAAGTCGGTTAAAAATGTGACGAAAAACGAATAAAGGTGATTTTATATTGAAATGTCTGTATGGGTTGGCTTTGTATGGGGCTCATATGTCTGGTACAGATTTATTAACTTGAATAGCGGCCTTTGTGCTTAGGAATTCGGTACGGTATGCTTTGTACAACGAGTTGGTTGAGCCCGTGAGTTTGTACAAAATATTTTTAGAAAAAAAAGAGATCAAATTTGAAAAATAAACTAGCTTTTATATTAAATTAACAAAGAGTCAAGTGAAAAAAACTATGTGCAAAATTTCAGCGAGAAGTGGGTAAAAATCTTGCAGGCTTCGATTACACACAGACTCATGGACAGGTAGAACTAAAAAAAACTTTTTAACTAAACAGTTTAACCAACTTTCAAAACAAAACACTACAAAGCGAAAAATAACTTTCTTTTCGGAAGTCGGTGTCTTTAGTACCTAATATTTTTCATTTTTTACCTGTTCCTTCGTTTTGTTTTGGCAGTCGGATTATTTTTATTGTTAGAAAGTTTTATATTTTTCTCTTTTTAGTTTTGGTACATTATATAACCATGAAAATACGCATTAGTAACTATAAGTATATTTTAAAAACTACTCGACAGATCTTGACCAAATTTAAATGAAAAAAACATTCATATAAAAAAAAAACATCAATATCGGTTCAAAATTGGCAAATTAATCGCGTAACAAATATACAAAAACATAAAGTCGAATTGAGAACCTCCTCCTTTTTGAAATCGGTTGATAAAAGCTAATTAAACCGCATTGAGCAAGCGTGGTAATTAACGCTCGTGTCTTCTCTGTGTGAGAAGAGGCCTTAGCCTTACAGTGGGACAGTTATAGGCTGGTGTTATTATGTAATAATAAAAAAATAAAAAAACCCGGCTGCTTAAAAACCGAACAAAAAAGACGTAAACAAGAAGAAAACCATGTTTATTTTTTTTCTACGTGGCGTTTCGCAAACAGTCAAAGTGACCGACATATGCTTAACCGGGCTTCCCTGTGGAGACTAATCTCTTACCCTCTTACTAATAAACGCGGAATAAAGTTATACCAGGTATAACTAAGGTATACCCATACATTTTCATAGGTTTATACCTAGTATAACTTTATTCTGCGTTTATTTGTAAGAGGGTTAGCCTCCGGCCAGGCAGAAAATCATGCTGTACTGCTACGTATATATTAACGCGGGCGAAGCTACGGGTAACAGCTAGTGTTCAATAATTTGTGATGGGGACTTGTTAGAAAAAAACATATTGAATCACTGTCAGTGATATAGATGTGAAATTGCCTCAGTGGCCACAGCTTGACGTGATTAATCCCGGACGCTATCATGACCTTTCGGCTCAATCTTGATTTAGTCGATCTGCAATTTCCTTGGTAGTTGATCTATTCGATATAGTTCAATATATTGAAATGTCCACCTCACATGAACAGCATGATTTTCTTCTTGTTTACGTCTTTTTAGTTCGCTTTTTAAGCAGTCAGATTTTTTGATTTTTTATAATTAACTTTTATTATTTACAACTTTTTAGATATTTTTTTCTTAGAATTATGTAGATTTAAACATATAAGTGTTCTATATTTTTGAATTCACCTCTTAAAACACTTTATTTTGATACCTACACGATGGGTTTGAAACAAAAAAAAAATCCCCAACAAAATGGCGCCCAACATCCGCCATTTTTTACTTTCCAATTTTAATGTAGGCACTAACACTCGCAGAGTTAAGACTAATCGATTGACGTAAGAATCATCAAAATCGGCCAACGCGTTTGGTCTCTAGAACGCCACATAGGAACAAACATACATACATAGTCTGATAAACACATTACCCTCCTTCGGCAGTCGGGTAAAAATAGAGTGATATTGTTATCAAAATATTCAATGACAGCGTGTTAGTTTCTTGTGTAATCATATTACTATAATGATTTGGGTTATGCCTACAATTGCCTGCTCGATTTTCTGAATTTGAATACTATTTGAATATTGTTGAATTGCTTTCATATGATCTTGGTTATGTGTAATAGATACGCGGTATGTTAATTTTAAGTTTAGCTGGTAATATTATTCGGTAGGAACACATTAAGGACACCTATCTACTTGGTAATATTATTCGGCACATAAGGATACCCACTGACTGAGAACTTGAAGGCCTTGAATAAACTTAAACTATCGTTGTTATCTATACTAATATTATAAAGAGGTGTAAAGTTTGTAAGGTTATACGGGAATATCTCTGGATCTACAGAACCGATTTAGATGGAATTTAGCATGGAGATAGTTCAAGACCCTGGGAAGGACGTAGAATAGTTTGTATTCCCTTGCGATGATAAAACACTTTTTACGAATTTCACTGCCGGAATCTGTGTTTCCCGATAGCTACAATCTAGGTGTCTTAAAGTCAAGAGTGAATAGGTTATTTCTAGGCAAGAGTGTTTCACCGTCGACCACATCATCGCTTACCATCAGGTGAGATAGTGGTCAAGCACGAGCCTATAGTAAATGAAATAAAAAACAAAACTGTCTTGTAATTTGATCCAATGGTCGGAACCGCTACTGCTGAGCTGAAATTCAGATTTCGATGCCCGGGTGAGTCAAAATGTTATTGGGTTTTCTCTCTGTATTCCTTAGTAGCAGTCCGGTAATCGAATCAGAAATTTAGAGATCCGCAAGAGAACCAGGGCAGAGATAATATTAGCTGTATTCGGGCTATGTCTGTAGCCAGGGTTACCGACATAGCCCGAAGAATTTCCAAAATTAAGTGGCAATGGGCAGGGCACACTGCTCGCAGAACAGATGGCCGATGGGGGCAGAAAAGTTCTGGAGTGGCGACCGCGAACCGGAAGACGTTGCGCTGGAAGGCCTCCCACCAGGTGGACCGATGACCTGGTGAAAGTTGCGGGGATCCGCTGGATGCGGGACGCACGGGACCGGTCAATGTGGCGACGCTTGGGGGAGGCCTACGTTCAGCGGTGGTGATTGTAACATAACAAGGTACTTCAACTGCGCCGGCGCGAGACTTGTGTTTTTTAACCGACTGCCTAAAAAAGAGGAGGTTTCCCTATTCGACCGTATAATTTTTTTTTATGTGTGTTCGCGGATAACTTCTTCGATTATGAACCGATTTTGATGATTCTTTTTTGTTGGAAAGGAAATATCTCAAGGGTGGTACTATGATAAGTAAACCAGGATCTGATGATGGGATCCTAGAGAAATCGAGGAAACTCCTCAAATATTGAAGGCATGCATATAGCGATTTTGGTATTTTCATCAATAATGCAATCATTTACACTCAGAAAGTATCATTTGGTGAAGTGGAACTGATGAAAAAGACCACAATGGCCACTGGAACTCCGAAATAAAACAATGTATCCTAGTCGTGTTTGGGCTTTTTGGAATTGTCATGAGATGTACTTTGGCTATAAATGCCCAACAAAATTAAAAAAGAGGATTTTTTTTTTTTTTAACAAAAAATCAAACCGACTTCCAAAACAAAACACTACAAAGCGTAAAATAACTTTCTTTTCCGAAGTCGGTGTCGAATAACGGAAAACAATGGGTACAAAAGACACCGACTTCGGAAAAGAAAGTTATTTTTCACTTTGTAGTGATTTTACATGTTAAGTTTTTGATAGGATATTAAACTTTGAATGTATGGCAATGTAAAGCCCTGTATAACCTAGATTTAGTTTAAAAACATGATCAACGTAGTACGATGCATTCAAATTATCTAGGTTTTGAGTTATTTGTCAGCGAAATCCAATAATACTCAATTCTATTTTCATTTCAATATTTCATTTGAAATGAATATTGCGATCTGTTTCAAAACCGCCGGAAATTAAGTACTTCAATCAGAATGAATATTTTTCCTTGTTTCCGGAGAGGAGATGTTATTAAGTTATATTATGTATTTTGGTCGTGTACACTTTTAGTGTTGCCAAGAGAATTATTTGGAAGACAATTGAAATATTGAACTTGGGACATTTTTCTCAATATGATAAGTACAAAAGATTTTTGTTACATTAAACTTAGATAGGTACCTACCTAGTTATTATTTTTTTATTATTGTTAGGCTTGCGCTTGACCACTTCTCACCTGATGGTAAGCGATGTTGTGGTCAAATGTTTTATTTCAGTTAAAATAAAACACAATTAAATAAGGAAAACCGCATGGCTCAAGTGGAGATCGTTATTGGTGTTCTTTGTGACCGCGAGATGCCCATCCGTGTTAAAGGCAAAGTATACAAAACGGTAGTACGACCAGCTATGACTTACGGAGCGGAGTGCTGGACAACAACTGCATACAAGTGAAATGAAAATGCTCCGATGGGCGGGAGGAGTAACCCGCCTAGACAAAGTGCGAAACGAGTATGTCAGGGGTTCGTTCAAAGTAGCACCGATTATCGAGAGGGTTAAAGAAAGCAGATTGCGTTGGTTCGGCCACATCCTGAGACGTGGAGATGACAACCCTATCAAAAAGGCCCTAAATATCCCCGAACGACCGCGAGGAAGGGGAAGACCGCCCGCCACCTGGTGGTCAAACATGCAGAAAGAGGTCCGGAAGGCGAACCTGAGCACTCAGACAACCCAGAACAGAGCTCTCTGGCGCAGACGTACAAGGAGACCCGACCCTAGCTGAACTGGGAAGAGGGTTGGACAAAGAAAGAAAGACAATTAAATAAGGAAACTAAATATTTACTAGATATTATTTTTTTACTTGTACACGTGGCCGCCAATTTTTTACACTGATAAAAATAAAATATTTATGAACTAACAAAAACTTTGAGTACTATCTTCTACCAGCGGTTTCGCCCGCGTACGTTCCACGCGGGCGAAACCGCTGGTAGCATAGGTAGTATTACTATAGGTAGGATAAAAAAGTATCATTTTGTGGAATGATTAATCTCTATACCTAAAGTCATCAATATTGGACGAGTATTTTTTCTTTTTTTTGCTACGTTAATTACGACAAAAATTACGACGATACAGTGCGTTGAAATATCGTGTGCTACACTTTATACTGACAAAGTGACGTCACAAGCCCCCACTCCGGAACTTTGATGCGGTTTATCTTTGTCAATTTTTATTTATTTGATAAACCTTAAAATACATGTCCAATATGATTTCATAATCTCACTGACGGACTAAATAGAATTATCATTTTTCTACCCAAGAAACATCCCTATTTAAAAGCATAATAAACAGACGGATAGAGTTACTTTCGCAGTATGTTTGGATGAGCACAGAAGGAGATGTGATAGAAACAACCAGAATAATATAATTACCGCCACAATAAGGACCGCCATCTTCGAATTAGGTACCTAATTATACAACTTCTGAGCCACGTGTTAATAGTATAATGGCTATTATGCCAACAAAAGCAGGATTCAGCGAACTAGCGGAAGGAAAAGCCGTTTATATCAGCCCCTTTAGTCATAATGCGGGGTATATAGACCTCATTGTGTTGAAGATAAGGCTTGTTTGTTGAGGTGAATAAAAATTATATAATGACTGTTATTGAAATGGAGAAAATGAAAATTATATTGAAAGACACTGTTACTGCACTGCGTGTCCCGGATTCTTGCATGGCCTACAGATAGTTAATAATAATAATAATAATAGTTTATTTGCATAACAAGTTTTACATTAAACACATGGTAGTACATAACATTAGTCAAGTTGCACACTCAACAGTAGTCAGTTGTTTTTTTTGTAATTATAATTCATGACCATAGATACGAGTCTTTCAGTCGGATCCGGCTCTGGGTGGTGAGTTTAAATGTTTGTAAAACACCCACGATACAGGAACAAATTCCTAGTATGGAGCACAAACGTTTTATTAAAAAAAAACAAGACAATAGTGTAGGAATCACTGTTTTCAATGATGACCAAATTTTTCACCAAGAGTAGTTCTGAATAAATTTGATCATCCTCATCATCATTTTATCCGAAAGACGTCCAAAACTGCACATAATATGGCTCATCCAAGAGATGCCACACTGACCGGTCCTGTGCTTTTCGAGTCTAGCGGATTCCTGCGACCTTCGCCAGGTTATCGGTCCCCCTTGTGTGTGGTAGGCCTTCTAACATTACACTTTCCGGTTTCAGATTCTCCGTAAAGGCGAAGATAGCACCTAAGCGTTGAGACTCTTTATTTTTTTTCCAACTGAGGCACAAGTCAAACGAAGGGAATGTTTTCGTTTTTGTCAGTGACTGAGGTTTTTATTTTAAACAATATTTAAATTTTACGTACTGTCCTCATCGATTGAGCTCGAGAGGAGCTCGTGGCTAAATAATAACAGCCGCACTGGTCGATCATCAAGGTTAAGCAAAGCTTGACGAGGTCGGTCCGTGTATGGGTGACCATTTCAACATACCGAGTTTCCTCCGTGCCTCGGAAAGCCGTTGGTCCCGGCTGTCATTTGAAGATCTTTGACAGTCGTTATGAGTAGTCAGAAGCCTGATATCTGACACCAGTCTAGCCAAGGAGTACCGTGTTACCCAGTTACTGGGTAGTGTAGGTCAGATAGGCAGTCGCTTCATGTAAAACACTGGTACACAGCTGAATCCGGTGAGACTGGAAGCCGACCCCAAAATTGTTGGGAAAAGGCTAGGTAAATTGACTGTCCTCACCTATTTAGAGACAACCTCCTTGCCTAATATAAAACTGATAACTATTTAGTTTTGGAAGGTGATTGAAATCAGAAAGCTAAGAAAATGTTGTTGTTTAGCTTTTCTTGTCAGTTCTGTAGCGTGAAGACTATGATTAAAAAAATATAACGTATCAAAGTAATTTGACTCTATAAATTAACTGCTTCTGGCTACTGGCAGGGGATGCCTTGAACACTCAATTAACTGGAGTTTTGTTTGAAATTGATTGTTAGCCAGCCGATCGTTGTTTGAAATCACGTTCGCCAGCCGCGGGTGGTATGGTGCTTCACCCGTGCAGTCGATTTTATATTGTTGTATATGTTGGTTGTATATTTCGCGCGCAGCGAGGTATTCGTGACGAGAAAGTGTCTAGCAGTCTGGCGGGAATACCACCAGAACACTTCTGTTGCCCCTTCCTTATATATTATTATTATTTTGTTGTTTGTTATATATTGTTGTGGTGTTGTTGCCTATACCCCTCGATCAGACTCAGGATTGGATGTAGAACAGAAGACCACCACGAAGACAAGTGTAAGTGCATAGTTGTAAGTATCACTTTTCACCTGTCAGACAGGAACCAGTATCTCAAAGAACACACCCTAGTGACCACTGCTGCGTAGCGCAGTATCGCGGGTGTAGGATCCAAGAGTGGCAGCGTTGCTCATGGGCCCCAGCGTTGCCTCTTGTGATCCGCAGGCCTGTATTCAACAAGCCTCCTCCATTCTTTATCACCTTGCCCGGTCTTTGGCCATATGCATACCCCCTTATAATACCTACCTATACTAAGATAAACTGTACCGGTTAAACGGGGTTACATTGAGATCTGGGGTAACTTTGATGATAACTTTATTTTTTTAGGTTTTTAAGGCTAACTCCGTGAAAACGGAACGCACATCAATTTTATTTTTTAAATTTGCAACACTGACATGTCAGCCATGTTTTGCATCAACCTCAGCGCAAGAATAAGTTTACTTGTTGCAGAAAAAATATTTTGAATTGTACAGTGTGAATTCATTAAAAATACATTTAAAATTGGGGTTACTTTATATTGCAATGAAAAAACAATGGGGTATTAAAGTAAACCCATTTTCATTTTAGCGTTCATGGGCTCGTTCTTTTTATTTTATCCCAAACCATGGAAGTAAAAAAAAAATATTAGGGAATATAATTTCTTTTGTGAAGTCGCCAACACTGCATTTTATTCATATTTTCAAAATATAATTGGACTAGATATGTCAATTTTAATTTCAATATTAATCAATTTAACCTCGTATTACGGTAGTTGACTATAACTGAGTGATAATAGAGCGGCCGATGCCCTTCTTATATTCATTGCAACATTAGAAAAAAAAAACCGGCCAAATGCGAGTCGGACTCGCGCACGAAGGGTTCCGTACTTGGTAAATTGTGGTTTACGATTTATGACGTATTAAAAAAAAACTACTTACTAGATCTCGCTCAAACCAATTTTCGTTGGAAGTTTACATGGTAATTTACATCATATTTTTTTTTTAGTTTTATCTTTCTCTTATTTTAGAAGTTACAGGGGGGGACGACACATTTTACCACTTTGGAAGTGTCTCTCGCGCAAAGTATTCAGTTTAGAAAAAAAATGATATAAGAAACCTCAATATTATTTTTGAAGACCTATTCATAGATATCCCACACGTATGGGTTTGATGAAAAAAAAAATTTTTAGTTTCAGTTTCAAGTATGGGAATCCCCAAAAATTTTATTTTTTTCTATTTTTGTGTGAAAATCTTATTGCTGTTCACAGAATACATCTTCTTACCAAGTTTCAACAGCATTGTTCTCATAGTTTCGGAGAAAAGTGGCTGTGACATACGGATGGACAGACAGACAGACAGACATGACGAATCTATAAGGGTTCCGTATTTTGCCATTTGGCTACGGAACCCTAATGAGGCTTTGAGTTGGAGGATACATATTCGCGGGCTGACTGACCAAAATCTGGTGTATCCTCCGCCTGCACAGCATGATTTTTTCCTTGTTTACGACTTTTTAGTTCACTTTTGAAGCAGTCGGGTTTTTTGATTTTTTGAATTAAGTTTTTTTATTTATAACTTTTTAGTTAGTTTTTTTCGAATAAGATACATTTAAACATATAAGTGTTATATATTTTTGAAATCACCTCTTAAAACCCTTTATTTTGATACCCCACACGATGGGATTGGAAGAAAAAAAAATTTGGGCCCCCACAATATGGCACCCAAAATCCGCCATTTTTCTATTATCCAATTTTAATGTAGCTTATGACATTCGCAGGGTTAAGACGCATCGATTGACGTATGAATCATCAAAATCGGCCAACGCGTTTGGTCTCTGGAACGCCACATAGGAACAAACATACATACATACATACATACATACATACATACTTACATACATAGACTGATAAACACATTACCCTCCTTCGGAAGTCGGGTAAAAATAATAGAATCACCTCGCTAAACTTTTTAAATACGCCAACATATTCAATGTTGACAGTCCTAAGCCTGTAAGTATCTAGGAAATTATTCACCGTTTCACTTCTTTAACAGTTTTACTATTTATCGTGCATTTGTTTTTCATATTGATTATTTTGGAATACTACACAGGTATCAATAATATATTGAGTAGCTAATATTGAACCGGTTCACTAATATTTGACTAATACTCAGTAATAGGTATGTTATCATAATATGCGATAACTAATTTATTGTATGGATTATCTAAAAAATCAAAAAACCAGACTAGTTCGCTTCTTAAGCAGTCGTGTTTTTTTTTTTGGTAAAAAAATAAATGGGCTCCCACGATATGGCGCCCAAAAGCCGCCATTTTTCTATTTTCCAATTTTAATGTAGCCAGTGACACTTGCAAGGTTAAGACGAATCGAGTGACGGAGAATCATCAAAATCGGCCAACGCGTTTGGTTGAGTAACAAGTAAAATTTCAAAATTTAAAAAACCCCCGACACATTTATCTTGCGAAAACACCCCGATCCAAACAGTAAAACGCCCATAACTTTTGAACGGCTGAACCGATTTTATTCAAACGTAGCTAAGAACACTCTCGAAACAAAAAAAATATAAATCGAAATCGGTTCATCCGTTTAGGCGCTATGATGCCACAGACTGACACACAGATACACATATACACAGCAACACACGTGAAACTTATTATAACACCCCTCTTTTTCCGGCGGGGGTTAAAAATGACTAATATAACATCTCTACAAGAAAAGCAATTGTACAGATTTACATTAACAAAAGTTGACAGTTATAAGTAATCAATCTATATCAAAATTGTGGCCAAAATAAATCAAATAAAACCTCATTAATCTTGAGAGGAACTTTGAGACAAGTGTACTATTAACTCAATTAGGGATGACCCAGCCCTCCTCCATCCCTTCTTGATTTATTACCCTCATTATTTTCGGGGTATCAAGACGATTTAGCTGTTATGATGGAAATGTTTTTTTAATTATGGCAAGCTAGGTTGTTAACATTGATGGCCTATTTGAGAATGTTTTGTATGAAAAGTTGAAGTGCTAAGGATTTGTGTAAGAGTATCAATTTCATGTTTTAACAGGTAAAATTGGTGAAATAATGGTTTCAAATAATAGGTTGGTCTACTATCTTTACGATCTAACATAAAGTCTTACTATCTGATAATAGGTACATACCTATTATCAGATAGTAAGACTTTAATAATATAGGTAATTTAATAATATAGGTACATACCTATATTATTAAATTTAAACCTTGTCTACCGTAGTTTATAGAGGTTTAAACCCGTGTTTTTGGTTAAGCCGCTCTATGTAATAAATGACTGTTTTACTTTATATAAATCTAGATATTTTGTCAAATTGTAATAACCATGCAAAAGCGCTTTATTTATAACCAGCTTGAGGACGCCGAGTAATGGGTAGCTCGCCGTCCGATAAGGACCAGGCCCGAGTCGACGGCGCGTAGTGTTCCACGCGCGCCTCAAAGAGATGTCAGCAAAGTTGACGGGGTCCGCTAGGGCCGATGCCTGTCTGGGTCGCGGATAAATTTGAAAGAGAGTTACCGCGACCCTGGCACAAGAAATTGAAGGAACACGGGTGGGTTTTAGTCACTAAAAGTCTGAGAGCGGGAGAAGTCATAGGATGATTTCCTAAACCTTAAAAAAAATAGGGAGTACTATTAACCACATTATTGCATCAAGTCTTAGGTTGTCCACGTACTTAATTACAACTAACTAACCTTTGTAGATTGCCTTGAATTAACCAAACTTTAGAAGCGTTTTGGTTAACACCTTTCCGAAGCATGATCGTAATTTGACTTACTACACTATTAGTTATCACATAATTTTCAGTGCATAAGCAAAACTTTCAAGTACAGTTACTTACAGTATTTTAGTGTCCAGTCCAGTATTTTGATTTTCAATCAACAAGGTTAAGCAACGCTTGATGAAGTCTGTCCGTGGTCCCGGCTGTCATTTGAAGATCTTTGACAGTCGCTACGGGTAGTCAGAAGCTTGAGATCTGACACCAGTTTGCCAAGGAGTACCGTGTTACCCAGTTACTGGGTTGTGGAGGTCAGATAGGCAGTCGCTCCATGTAAAACACTGGTACTCAGCTAAATCCGGTGAGACTGGAAGCCGACCCCAATATAGTTGGGAAAAGGCTAGGCAGATTGAGACCAGTATTTTGATTTGATTTTCGACGAAAAACATATTTTTCTGTACTTCAAATTTACATGAAAATCATTGGTAGCCACAGAACATCTCATGACAATTGTAATAAGCTCAAACACGACTAGGATACATTGCTGTATAACGGAGTTCCAGTGCCTACATTCCGGTTTTATCATCAGATCAGTTCGATGGTACTATTTTTATCAGTACCATTTATTTATAAGTACTTGCTTCATAATAGTTGGTTAACTATTTGAGATGTTTTATACCCGTGACAGGAGTTCCTGTGACCATCTGTGTTCTTCTTCATCAGTTCCATTTCACCAAATGATACTTTCTGAGTGCTAATGACTGCATTGTTGATGAAAATACCAAAATCACTATTTATATGCCTATAATATTTGAGGAGTTTCCTCCATTTTCATGAGATCCTATCATCAGATTTGACTTTTTGACGATGGGATTATCTCGAGAGTATATATACTGTTTCAAACACAAAACGAACTTTCAAAATCGGTCCACAATTAACGGAGAAATCGGTGGAAATACATTAAAAAACAGTCGAACTTAGAACCTCCTCCCTCTTTTTGGGCAGTCGGTTAATAAGATTGACCATATTATCAAAATAATTCTATTGCCCGTTTCAGAATATACAATAACTTTAAAGTCATTATTTAACGAAATGGTCCAACTTCGAATTTTGAAAACTCCTAAGAGTTCATTGGCACATAGCGCCATCATTTTCAAGTTATTTGTACACGTCGGGCGTCCGGGAAACCCATTCAAATTATATTCCACTTAAGCGACTCCTTATAAATAGGTCCGTCCATTCTGAGGTAAACCTAGCCCATTTTACCTGCTCTCACAAATAGTCATCAAACTGTCCTACCGTGAGACAGTTTAAACTAGTACGGAGGACAGTGCGAATCATACTCGGGCAACCAAACATACCCGCCTTTGTTATTGTAATGTGCACCAACAATGTAACTATGTAAGTTTGGTTGTATTAATGATATATTTTTGCAATAAATTGAATTGAAATTGAAATCATTGCACGATTCCGGTCCACGTTACCTACCGGTCGACGGTAGACTCTTAACTCGGAATATGGAACAAACCAGAAGGCAAATATGATTATAATTCATACCGCATACTGTCTCCAATAAAAAAACTTTTTTACAAAAAAATACTACCGACTTCCAAATAACAAAACTACCAAGTGAAAAATAACTTTATTTTTGGAAGTCGGTGTCTTTGGTGGGTACCAATTTTTTTTGCGTTATGGACACCGACTGCCAAAAATTAAGTTATTTTTACTTTGTAGTTTTGTTATTTGGAAGTCGGTTGTATTTTTTTGTACAAAGGTTTTTTTATTTTTCACTTTTTTGTGGTACCTCCCTAATAGGCAAGTTATATTGAAGTAAGGTACCTATAATGCCAGAATAGATTACCCGAATATCATGAAACTGAACATAACCTGTCAAATTAAAGTGTACCAAGGTAAACTGTACACATCTGCGTACCCCTTTAGAGCGTACTGGCGTGATGTTATGTTATGAAATGGTATAAACAATGAACAAACATGCGATTGCAGTAATCCCGAGAGATTTGCCGTTATTTATTGAAGAGCTATGTTTTATATATCCAAAGTTCTTTATCAGATCTTCACCAAATTAAAATGGGCCCAATTTCGGAATACACTCTTTCAAACAAAAAAAGAATTTTCAAAATCGGTCCACAATTGACGGAGATATCGGTGAACATACATAATAAAAAATAATAAAAAAAACATACAAGAAGTCGAACATAGAACCTCCTTCTTTTTGGTAAGTCAGTTAAAAATGATATCAAGCAACGGGACCAGTCTTTGTTCCCAATGACAGTGGGCTAGCTTGAGATTACTACAATTAACAGTTTTGGGGACAAATTGTGTAGTCTGTTTTCTGTCTAATAGAGAAATGTATAAAAAAATCGATACCAATAGTCTTTATAGCAGCAACTGTGAAAGATATACAGATCAAAGAAGTCGCACCATAAAGGTTATTTTTTGCCACTTTGATACGGAATCCTAAACTAACAAATAAACCATAAATTAAAAAGAGTCAAACAAATGTCAAAAATATAATGTTTACCGAGTAGTTTTTAAAGTTCCCTTCGCCCCTTCTGTGTTGTATTATATTCTGAGATTACCAAGAAAATGTGGACCCGCGCCCACTCGACCCACTTGGTACCTACTTGTTAACCAAATAATTATAATCTCGTATAAAGACTGATTCGATACATACCACCGTGCCACTATTTATAAGAATGTTATGATAATTAATAATAAATCTGTGAATTTTACTACAAAGTACAAAGCGTAATTATACTATATTAAAAAATAGGTAATATGTTGCCGCACCCAGTGAGATAATGCAGGGCTAGGAAACTCATTGTTCGGGTAGATACTTATAAAAATCGGCCAAGTGCGAGTCGGACTCGCGCACGAAGGGTTCCGTACTTGGTAAAGTCATCATCATATCAGCCGAAAGACGTCCACTGCTGGACATAGGCCTTCCCCAAGTGTCGCCACATTGACCGGTCCCGTGCGTCCCGCATCCAGCGAATTGCAAAACCCCCGCAACCTTCACCAGGTAATCGGTCCACCTGGTGGGAGGCCTTCCAACGCATCGTCTTCCGGTTCGCGGTCGCCACTCCAGAACTTTTCTGCACCATCGGCCATCCGTTTCTGCGAGCAATGTGCCCTGCCCACTGCCACTTAAGTTTGGCAATTCTTCGGGCTATGTCGGTAACCCTGGTTCTCTTGCGGATCTCTACATTTCTGATTCGATCACGCAAGGATACTCCGAGCATAGCCCTCTCCATTGCCCTTTGCGTGACTGTAAGCTTTCTGATGAGGCCCATTGTGAGCGACCACGTCTCAGAGCCATAGGTCATCACTGGCAACACACACTGGTCATAGACCTTCGTCTTGAGACACTGTCGTAAGTTGGACGAGAAGACACCGCGCAATTTCCCGGACGCTGCCCAGCCGAGTCGGATTCGACGGTTAACCTCTTTCTCGAAGTTGGCCATACCCCAACTGGATCGTTTGTCCCAGGTAGACATATCTTCCACAACTTCGAGTGTAGAGTCTCCAACCTTGATAGGAGTGGGTGTTACATGGGCATTCAACATTACCTTGGTTTTGTCCATGTTCATTTTAAGACCCACTCTTTCGGAAGCTCTACTGAGGTCATCGAGCATTATACTGGTAAATTGCGGTTTACGATTTATGACGTATTAAAAAAAAACTACTTACTAGATCTCGTTCGAACCATTTTTCGGGTGGAAGTTTACATGGTAATGTACATCATATTTTTTTTTAGGTTTATCATTCTCTTATTTTAGAAGTTACAGGGGGAGGGGATACACATTTTACCACTTTGGAAGTGCCTCTCGCGCAAACTATTCAGTTTTGAAAAAAATGATATTATACGTAGAAACCTTAATATCATTTTTGAAGATCTATCCATAGATACTCCACAGGTATGGGTTTGATGAAAATAAATTTTAGTTTCAGTTCTAAATATGGGGAACCACAAAATTGATTTTTTTATATTTTTGTGTGATTATCTTAATGCGGTTCACAGAATACATCTACTTTCTTATAGTTTCGGAAAAAGTGGCTGTGACATACGGACGGACAGACAGACAGACAGACAGATATGACGAATCCATAAGGGTTCCGTTTTTTGTCATTTGGCTACGGAACCCTAAAAAGGATAAGTACCTACTTATTAATTAATATAAAATAAATAGCGATAAGTGTTTAATTATTGATTTATTTATCCAAACATTACTTAAATTTTATACTCTCTGTGGAGCGAGCGTTAAATCGACACTTTTCTGTCTGTACATCGACATTTTTACGCCATTGACATCAGTAATATCCAGGTATTATTCTTCGGGTCGAGTCGAAGCGGGTCGAGTGGGGGGCGGACCCGAAATTGTGGAGTAGTCAGAATGTGGCGAATGTGCCCTACATTATCGAGCTGTCAATCACGGAAACTGCTTCTCTTTTGTACTGAAACTTTGAGTAGGGTTAGGCCACAGTCCTGATGAAATAATTATTACACTGTCTGGATTTTGCCTTCCTGTGCCGTTTTTTGGTGGCCTGCTTTCTAATGTTGTGATTGTGCTCATAGAAAATTTATGTTCATTGACAGTTCACGAATTTGTTAGATTATTTCGGTTTGTGATGATGAAGGTCTGAGTGCTTTTGAATTAGGCAGTTTGCTTATTTAAGACGACGTGGTTTGAAGTTTATATTTGTTTGAAACTATTAATAAGCGCCTGGAACGTTTTGCTTTGACAAAACTGGTAGATACAAATTTGGGTGACATAATTAGTTGTTTTTGAGGTCCAAATAATTGCAAATCAGCTCTAGCAAGACCTATTTCATGGAACTCACCAAATAGGGCGCACGGTAGGCGCAGTGGTTAAGCGATTGACTGCTGCGCTGCGTGTCGCGGATTCGATTGCCCGCACGGAACAAATATTTGTATGACCTACAGATAGTGGTTCCGGCTCTGGGTGTTGTGTATGAGAGTTTATATGTTTGTAAACGCACCCCACGATACATTAAGAAATTCGTGGTGTGAGGCAAAGTATCTTTCAGAAAAAAAAACAGTCACCCTAAAGACATTCGGTAGAATATAGTTAAAGAAAGAAAACTTTCGTGAGATGGTAATAAATCTATCAATAGAAGCCTAGTATCATTCCTGGCCCACATATTATAGTTCCAAACTATCCCAGCTCCGTATATAAGCCCCACATTTACAACGTTATTATCTCTCGATGAATACAGCAACGGCCTTGACGTACCATATAAAATAAAGCCCAGCACTTATAAGGCAAGGACACGGATACTTTGATCTAAATTAATCAAAGACGTATTACGTGGGAAGCCCGCCAGAAGCCTTGTCCAGAGTGAACGCTCGGTGACAAAAGCGGGAGCGAACGCGGCGGAGCGGTGGGCGCAAATGTACTTGTACACTCTGAGCTATGTTATTAACTCAGAGTTATTATTTAACGCGGTGAATGTTCGCAACTAAGTTTTAATGAAGTTTCTTGGCGCAAGCACAAAGTACCTAAGCGGGGACGCGCCTCAGAGAGAGAGGCCACTACGATAAAGCGTTTTTTATTTATTTATATATATATATATATTTTTTTAAACCTTGCCCCACACTAGGAATTTCTTCCTGTATCGTGGGTGCGTTTACAAACATATAAACTCACATACACATCACCCAGAGCCGGAACAACTATTTGTAGGTCATACAAATATTTGTTCCGTGCGGGAATCGAACCCGCGACACGCAGCGCAGCAGCCAACCGTCCGCCCAATTTTGCACGCACACATTGACGGTACGATTGTACAGGGATTCTTGGGCAATATGGGACAGAGTTCAGTCGCGGCTGTCATGAGACCTTTTGCGTGCGTTTGTCACGTCATTCATAAAGTACTGTAACGAGGTTGCATTGGCTGCGTTACCTTTATTAATTGGTACAGACCGAATATACTTTAAATTTATGTTTTAAATTAGTTCTTTGGTTAAAATATAAAGTAAAATAAATATATTCAGATATCTTAATATTTTTAGTTCGCTTCTTAAGCACTCGGGCTTTTTATTTTTTAACCTTTTTTTTTCACATTTATGTTTTTGTCGATCTTGGAGCTTTTCAAAGTTTTGTTTTTAGTGAGATCATTATTACACTATTGTTACGTCTTGTTACCCTGCAATTTTCGTCGTATGTGGCGTCGTGATGCTTATTCTGTCAACCCTCTAAAGTTTAAGGCATGTAAACTTGATATGTTGTACATCTATCTATGTTTAAACCTTAGTTTAAACGAATCGATGTATTTATGTTTTTAAATTTATATTACCTAATCCTTTTATAAATTCAGAATCAATATATATAATAGCAACCCTAGTGCGTCCGGCAAGTTTGGCTGTCAATTTTCTAGGGATGGCAGGAGTGGTCCTTCTGTATACTTTCTATTTTGTGGTGCTAGTGAGTCTAACTCATAATTGAGTTTATTTCAATCCATTGCCGGCAACTTAAGTATCGACTTTAGCATTTTAAGTAATTAATGACACAAATAGTCACGTAATTCAAAAGGTCCTAAAATATGAGCTGCATTGGAATTTGAACTTTGTCTTGTATGACACAGAGTTTATTGTTCCAAATGTTGATACTTATTTCAAATTCTGAATTCTGCCATAGTGCGTAAAACAATAGACGATCGCTAGCTAGCCAGGCTCATACTTCGCGTCCGCTTATGCACCGCGCCAGCTCCTCACCCTTGTCGGACCAGAGAATTATTACCGCGTGAAGGCGAATCAATCACTAGCAGAATGACGAAACAAATGCTGAAATCTCTCTTCAGATGGACAATGGTTATTTGGGGTTGTTCGCAAAGATTTTATGGAAATTGGACGGGTTTTGTGATTTATGAGGGATAGATGAGGTTTTAATAAAGTGTTTGTGGAGACGTGTTATGTCAAAATTCACAATAATTTATGATGGAGAATTGTAAGAAAAAAATTGTTTGAAATAACTAAAAAACACGCTTTAATAGAAAACCAACCTAAAAAGTAGTAAATAATTTTCAATAAATTTAAATTATGAACAGTGTGATTAACAAAAATAAAATTTTATTGAAAAAAGCTTGGGGTGCTTTTTAAGATATTTTCAAATTTTACCAATATCTGTCAGTAAAATATTATTTTAATTGACCTCAATCAATCAACGCTTTTTTACAATATAAAATAGTTTTGAATATAGGGGTGACAATTACGTTCAAAGATTCCGTTACATAGATAACCAAGCTAATAATAATAAAAGCGTGTTAATAACACATAGAATCACAAAGTGAAGTTGGCCAAACCACAAATACCTAAAACGATTAAAAAAAATTTAAATCAATAAAGCGGTGTCTCTTTCTTCTTATATTGTATATCACTGAACAGTCTCTTCTCTTTGGTCGTCTCGTTGTTTAATATTTTCAACCTGGAACAATGTTGTTTTTTTTTTTTTATCATTCACAAACTAATTATTGCCTAACTAAACACACTTAAACAGTCAGCCAGGTGTAATTCAATCTCAAGATCGATACTATTTGATATAATTTAGCAAGATAGTACTAAACTAATATGTATCAAACTACCTATGGTATAGATGTGAAATTGCCTCAGTGGCCACAGCTTGACGTGATTAATCCCGGACGCTATCATGACCTTCCGGCTCAATCTTGATTTAGTCGATCTGCAATTTCCTTGGTAGTTGAACTATTAGATATAGTGCACTACATTGAAATGTCCCATCTTACATGAACAGCATGAATAATTATGGGATTGAAACCCAAGTGTGCGTGCAAATTCCACGCATATCCTTTTCAAGAAAAAAATAATGATAAAATATTACTTAAGAAGCGATCTAAAAAGACGTTAACAAGAAGAAAATCACCTCTTAAAACCCTTTATTTTGATACCCCACACGATGCGTAAGGAAGAAAAAATAATTGCCCTCACAATACGGCGTAGAAAAGCTGCATTTTTTTTTTTGTGACTCTCGGAAGTTTTAGACGAATCGACTAACGTAAGAATCATCAAAATCGGCCAAAGCGTTGGGACTCTAGAACGCTACATATGAACATACATACATAGATTGATAAACACATTACCCTCCTTCGGCAGTCGGGTGAAAAGAAATAATAAAGAAAAATTATTCTTTATTTGTCACTGAACGCCATGAATTGGGATTCATGGGATTTTTTAAGCCTAAGCTCTTTTAGACATGCTCACATTGCAGAGCAAGTCAAACAAAAGTATACGCATCTCCTACGCATATTTTGACTCTTTTCAAAAAAAGTAGAAAATTGATTGATTGTCACAGAAATGAATGAATAAATATGTGGGATTTGAAACTTAAAGTAAAACAGTCATTTATTACATAGAGCGGCTTAACCAAAAACACGGGTTTAAAACCTCTATAAACTACGGTAGACAAGGTTTAAATTTAATAATATAGGTATGTACCTATATTATTAAATTACCTATATTATTAAAGTCTTACTATCTGATATAGGTATGTACCTATTATCAGATAGTAAGACTTTAATACCTTGTCTACCGTAGTTTATAGAGGTTTAAACCCGTGTTTTTGGTTAAGCCGCTCTATGTAATAAATGACTGTTTTACTTTAAGTTTCAAATCCACATATTTATTCATTCATTTCTGTGACAATCAATCAATTTTCTACTTTTTTTGAAAAGAGTCCAAAATATGCGTAGGAGATGCGTATACTTTTGTTTGACTTGCTCTGCAATGTGAGCATGTCTAAAAGGAGCTTAGGCTTAAAAAATCCCATGAATCCCAATTCATGGCGTTCAGTGACAAATAAAGAATAATTTTTCTTTATTATTTCTTTTCACCCGACTGCCGAAGGAGGGTAATGTGTTTATCAATCTATGTATGTATGTTCATATGTAGCGTTTCTAGAGTCCAAACGCTTTGGCCGATTTTGATGATTCTTACGTTAGTCGATTCGTCTAAAACTTCCGAGAGTCACAAAAAAAAAAATGGCAGCTTTTCTACGCCGTATTGTGAGGGCCAATTATTTTTTCTTCCTTACGCATCGTGTGGGGTATCAAGAATAAAGGGTTTTAAGAGGTGATTTTCTTCTTGTTAACGTCTTTTTAGATCGCTTCTTAAGTAAATATTTTATCATTATTTTTTTCTTGAAAAGGATATGCGTGGAATTTGCACGCACACTTGGGTTCAATCCATAATTATTCATGCTGTTCATGTAAGATGGACATTTCAATGTAGTGCACTATATCTAATAGTTCAACTACCAAGGAAATTGCAGATCGACTAAATCAAGATTGAGCCGGAAGGTCATGATAGCGTCCGGGATTAATCACGTCAAGCTGTGGCCACTGAGGCAATTTCACATCTATACCATAGGTAGTTTGATACATATTAGTTTAGTACTATCTTGCTAAATTATATCAAATAGTATCGATCTTGAGATTGAATTACACCTGGCTGACTGTTTAAGTGTGTTTAGTTAGGCAATAATTAGTTTGTGAATGATAAAAAAAAAAAAACAACATTGTTCCAGGTTGAAAATATTAAACAACGAGACGACAAAGAGAAGAGACTGTTCAGTGATATACAATATAAGAAGAAAGAGACACCGCTTTATTGATTTAAATTTTTTTTAATCGGTTTTAGGTATTTGTGGTTTGGCCAACTTCACTTTGTGATTCTATGTGTTATTAACACGCTTTTATTATTATTAGCTTGGTTATCTATGTAACGGAATCTTTGAACGTAATTGTCACCCCTATATTCAAAACTATTTTATATTGTAAAAAAGCGTTGATTGATTGAGGTCAATAAAATAATATTTTACTGACAGATATTGGTAAAATTTGAAAATATCTTAAAAAGCACCCAAGCTTTTTTCAATAAAATTTTATTTTGTTAATCACACTGTTCATAATTTAAATTTATTGAAATTATTTTCTACTTTTTAGGTTGGTTTTCTATTAAAGCGTGTTTTTTAGTTATTTCAAACCATTTTTTTTCTTACAATTCTCCATCATAAATTATTGTGAATTTTGACATAACACGTCTCCACAAACACTTTATTAAAACCTCATCTATCCCT